>CM076577.1:946819475-947071587 GCA_034641835.2 Pinus albicaulis
AATGCTCCTATTCCTTCGAGGATTACAGATAGATCTCTTTTTGCACCACCTTATACAAAATCACCTCTAAAATAGTGGTTGACAGGATCAAGGGTGCGTTGTCTAGGCACATTTTGAGGGAAAAATTTGGTTTCCTCCATAATCATCTCATTCATGATGTTGTGGCTAACACTCAGGAATTTATTCACAGGATCCACACTCAGAGAATGGAGGTGTTAGTCATGAAATTTGACCAGAACAAGGCATATGATAGAGTGGATTTAGCCTCCCTGTGAATGATCTTCATAAAATTTGGGTTAAACTGTGACACGATGGAGTGGATTATGGGGTGTATCACCAAGGCACCTTTGGAAGTTTTAATTAATGGTTTACCTTTAAGGTTTTTCAAATCAAGGAGAGGCCTCAGACAAGGTTATGACATATTACCTCTATTGTTCATACTAGTGATGGACATTTAGTAATAAAATTAGTTTTGCTGCCGGTGCGGGCAATTTTCGGGGTACTAAAATTATGGGCGAAAAAGAATCATTTCACAGCTTCTTTGTGGATGAAATTCTAATATTTGGCATGTTGTGTAGGTCATTATGGGCTAATATCAAACATATTTTTGAGAGGTTTGGCAAGGCTACTGCCATGATTACAAATTAAGGTAAGTCGGTCATTCTATATTCATAGGGTGATCCATAAATTGTTAAACAGGTTGTTAATATTTTCAATTTCAAATCTGCGCGACCTAAAGAAGGCGTCACATATCTGGGATTTCATTTAAAGCCAAATAACTATAGGGATGTGGATTGGTCTTGGATACTTGAAAAATTCTGGAAAAGAGTTAATGGTTGGTCCTTTAGATGGCTATCGAAGGGTGGGAGGCTTACTTTGGCTTAGGTAGTACTACAATAATTGTCGGTGTATTGGGCTCACCTTTTTCACATTCCGAAGGCCATTATAACTCGGATAAATTCAACAATGGGAAATTTCTTCTCGGCAGATGGTAGGGGTGTAGGTAAATACCATTTTTCTTCATGGGATAACTTAAAATTTCCAAAGGAAATGGGAGGCTGGGGATTACTGAACGTGGATATATTTGGGAAGGATATCCTACTCAAATCATTATGGAGGGGGTTGAAAATTCCATACACATGAAAGGAAATTCTCAGGTAAAAATACCTGAAATCACAATCATCGGAGGTATGGTGTACTCACGGAAG
This sequence comes from Pinus albicaulis, assembly GCA_034641835.2. Classification (NCBI taxonomy): domain Eukaryota; kingdom Viridiplantae; phylum Streptophyta; class Pinopsida; order Pinales; family Pinaceae; genus Pinus; species Pinus albicaulis. The sequence goes on from CM076577.1 coordinate 946,820,684, forward strand.
GCTAGGCATAGTGAGGGGATGAACCATATGGAATGGGTGTTGGGTATGTGTTATATTCTTTCCACAAATAGTCACACACGGGGTGATAGATCCTCCTGTACTTTGCTTTGAGCGTAGCAAGGGGGTAGCAACCCTCCCTATTTGGGGTCCGGGGCAGCGCCTCGGGAAAAAAAAAATTGGACACTACTTTTCGGTGCGTGGACCCGCCCATGGTTTTGTGCATGGGTTTGTACATGGTTTTGGGGCATGATGGTTTTCGGTCCATGGTATTTTGTAGATTCGGTCAAGGGAACTACGGTTATGTTCTAATCCAGGGTTAATGGATTAGGGTTTATGTATGCTTCGGCATGTATATATGTGTTGTAACACTAAAAGGAAATAATGAAAAATCAAGCTGGTCGTCCCGATTTGGGATCCAGGGGAAAATATTTGTGTATATATGTTTTATGTTTTATGCTCTCGCTGTTGTTTATTTTCTGTTTTTAAAGATTCATTTGCAGATAATTTATGTACAGGGTTAAAACCTACAATGGGTTCATTGAGATTTGGCATCTGTACATGCATCGCATGGGCTGGTCCTTTGGAAATTGTGCAAAAATACTTATTGGTAGAAGTGTTATCCGTGGAAATGCTAATATTAATCGAGTGAGTAATGAGCTTCTATTTGCCTTACATGCTCGAGGGATATTTTATGTGGGACAAGCTATCAGAATTTGGTGTGAGGGATACCCAATTTGGAAATGGGTAGAAGATTTGAAGTTGCGAGATAAATAGGTTGTGGAGTGGGTCTCGTACACAAACAGTCTAAGATGCCTGGGTTTATCACTGGCAGATAGGGGGGATTATATAACCTAGGGGAGGCACTCTGATTAACAATCAGGTTCAAACCAGGGAAACATATAGGGTGATTATTCATCATATCAGAGGACCTATACAGAAGATTTGGTTTTTCAAGATGTGGAGGTCAAGTGTACAAGTTAAAATCATTATTTTCATGTGGCTCGTATGGAGGGATAAAAACTTAACTTGGGGAAATATTCTGAAAAGAGGTTGGTGTGGACCCGAGAGATGTAGGATGTGTCTGAATTCTAGAGAAGGAAACAAACATTTATTTTATAATTTTTCATTCGAGCAGCATACATGGAGGCATATCCAAGAAAAATTACACTTTCAACATAGGGACTTCCATTCGGTACATAATTGTGTTTAATGGTGGAAAGTGAAAGGCACACAGTTTCTAGAAATTCCATTGATTTTCCATTAGAAGTTGTGGTGCGCAAAAAACATATAGACTTTCCAGGAGGAGGGCAGTGAACTGGTCGGGGTGGCGGTGCAGATTCTTAAATGTTGGGGTGGTTTTAAGGTTGACAATTCTCCTCTGCTAGACCTCTCCCATTGTTTCAGAACTTTTCCCATTACCTACCTTGTGGAGTTTTTTGATGGAGCGGCATAGAATTCACGTTGTGGTTGTAGAGCTTGGCTGAAGCTAAACCCACAATGCCGTTATAAGATTTATTTTATGGAGGCAAGGGCACCAACACCAGGGTGGGTTCACAAAATAGTTATACATTGACACATTGTGGGTATGTGGTGACTGTAAGGTGCTTATAGACCATATGAACCAAAAAATATTTTCGCACCTACTCAACTGTTGTAGTGGATGGAGTGTATCTATGAGCTACGAAGATCCTTCTCATAGATATCCTTCAATCATGTCTTCCGAGAAAAGAACGGTGAAGCAGCTAGATTATCTAAAAGACAACTGCAAGACATTTTTGGTCAAATTCACTATGATCTTGTTGACGCAACATGCACAGGGGTGACCGACTTGGTGATGTTATTCTGATGCTAGGATGGAATAGTACACTGATGGCAGTCCATGACTTTATATCTCATATATATATGTTGGAATTTTTGCGACTTTTCACTCTTGAAAATTTGTCTTTCTTATGTTGTATCTTTGGTGTTCTGATACTATGTTGTTTTTTGAAGCAATTTTTTGCTATTAATGTTAGATCAAATCTTGAAACATGTAACGGGTGTCCAGGTTGGGATTTCCCACGAAAATGGATGTATATGCTGTATGTATGTTCTATTTTTGGGACCGAATGATGATAAATGCCATGGTACATAATATACACCTGATTATTTTTTTCTTCTGAAAAAAATAGAAAAACTCTTTTAGGGTAATTATTTTATATCTTTATCCCTCACTAGATTGGTCAATATTTTCCCTATCATATGATCACTAAAAATAAATTTTAAAATATTGAGATAAAGTGTAAATATGCACATATTAAAAGGAAAAAGGAAAAAACACAAATGCCATATGCAGAAAAGGATAAAGTACTTTTGAAGGATTAATCTTTGTCTCGTTCATAAAATGACCCAACAATTTTTCTTATTTCAACAATCCATAAGATCCATTGGTTGTCTTTGGTGCATTCTATGAGACTTTTTTCTTTAAAAATTTTGTGGTGGAGATAACAAACCCGCACTAAAGAAAAACTTGTAATGGTGTTGGTCCCTCACATTAATTGTTCGACAAGTTTTAATGTGATAGTCAAGGCTGACTATGCACAAGACAAAAAAAAGGTTTGATATCCACTACTGCTCCAGTAAAAATATTTCTTTGAAAAGATAGTGAGGGATCTTGAAAATGAAGTGAAGATGTGATTGTATGGCATTATAGGTCTTTAGTTTCAATGCAACAACATCCATATGCTTCTACAAAATTTTTGTTAACTAGCTAAAAACAAGTGCACTCGAGTTAAATAACTAAAAACAAGTGCACATCGCATGCAATATATATAGTTGAACTAAAGCTAATTAAAGATAACTATGTGCATGTAAAGCACTCAAGTTAACTAGCTAAAGACAAGTGCACATTGCATGCAATCTATAGAGTTGAACTAAAGCTAATCTAGGTGAATGTACACCAACACCCCCCCTTAAGCATAAATTATGTGAGTGTGATGCAAAATGAATGAGTCCCGACAACACAGCCATTTTAGGTACCCATATACAATGCATGAAAAGGAGGAAAGAGGGAAAACCTAGTGGGAAGAAACCCCCCCCCTCCCCCCTCCCTCAAAATATAATGCAAAAGTAGAGAAAAGACAACTACTAGGCACTCATGTCCTTCACCCCAAGACGATCTCTCAGGAATCGAAACGTCTGCTCAGTGAAAGTATTGGTGAAGATGTCAGCAGTCTGCTCAGAACTAGGATAGTATTGAAGATCGATGATCCCATCATGAATAATTTCTCTAATGAAGTGCATGTGGATCTCGATGTGTTTGGTCCACTTCCGCTGCACTGGATCTTTGCAAAACTTTAGGGTACTTTGATTATCACACCAGATGAAAGTCAGACGATGGACACTGATCCCAATCTTATATAGGAAATTTTGTAGCCAAATGGACTAAATAGTGGCACTAACTGCTCCTCTATACTTGGCCTTTACTGATTATAAAGCAATGGCAGCCTGCTTCTTGCTTGACCAACAAATTGGGTTGGATCCCAAACTAGGTACATAACCAGAGGTGGACTTGCAATCAATGTTGTCGCCAACCCAATATGAATCTGTGAACCCAATGAAATGCAAATAAAAATTGGCTGCATAATGAATCCCATAGGTGATTGTCCCCTAGATATATTGAAGGATGTGCTTTGCAGCTTTCCAGTGTAACTCATGTGGATCCTGCATGTATCTAGAAACTGCTCCTATGACATATGAGAGATAAGGACATGAGTGAGTGAGATAAAGAAGACTTCCCACAAACTGAAGTTACAATGTGCAATCAACCAATGGTGTGTATTTGTCATTGTCAAGCTTTATCCCTGATAAGAAAGGTGTGGATGTTGGCTTGCGGTGACTCATGTGAAATCGTGCCAAAATATCTCTAGCATACTTTGGTTGAGAAATGGTTATCCCACAACCACTCTGATTGATCTCTAGTCCAAGGAGGTAATTTAGCAAGCCCACGTCTGTCATATAAAACCGATACAATGCAGTTTTAATCTCAGTAATGACATAAGATGAACTACCTGTTATCAAAATATCATCTACGTAGAGTACTATGATCAACAAGGAGTCATTTTTCTTCAAAAAATAAACATTGGAATCATATTTGTAGCATACAAAATTTTGAGATAACAAATAAGAATCCATCTTTGCATACCATGCTCTAGGTGCCTGCTTGAAGCCATAGAAGGACTTCTTTAGTTTTCATACTAGAGATGAATTGTGCATGTATCCCTGTGGCTACTCTATGTAGATTTCCTCCACGAGATCACCGTCAAGAAATTAATTCTTCACATCCATATGATGCACCTCCCATCCTCTTGTTGCTGCAATGGAGAGAGCTAGTCGAATGGAATCCATTTTTTCCACTAGATAAAAATTCTCATCATAGTCAACAGCATGTACCTGCTGAAAACCTTTTGCTATCAACTGTGCCTTATATCGACTAACTTGGCCATTTGTTGCTTTCTTATTCTGGTAAACCCACTTGCACCTTAGAAGTTTACGATTGGAAGGTAGCGGAACCAAATCCCCAATCTGGTTCTCAATGAGAGAGTTATATTCCCCATCCATTGCTGCTTCCCATTCAGGATGCCCAGTGGCTTCTGCATAAGTCTGTGGATCAGATGCATGCATCATATAAACATGCATGGGCATGCATGGCTCCATTGTTGGACATTAGGTTCAAAGCTCCCCGTGTGTTTCGTGACATTGAATAACTGCCTCTCGTGGATCCTAAATCTGGTGATTGTAGCAGAGTCTAATGCCTATGGGTTTCGGTCTAACGACAATCGTGATTCCAACAAGTGGTATCAGAGCGACAAGTCTCGAGTTCAAAACTCACCTGGCTCACGTTGGGGGGGAGATTGTTGGACATTGGGTTCAATTCTCCCCATGTGTTTCATGACATGGACTAACCGCCTCTTGTGGATCCTAAATCTGGCGATTGTAGCGGAGACTAACACCTAGGGGTTTTTGTCTAATGACAATCGTGATTACAACATCCATAACTAAGAGTGCTTGCAGATCTTCCTCAAACTGAGGCATAGAGGCTAGATCATCAAGGAGATCACTCATGCTATGCCATTTTTGTGTTGAAGGTGGTAGTGAATATTCCGAACTACATGCGGAAGTATGATCTCGATGTTCAAAAATTGGTGGTCCAACAGGTGTCACAGGAGAAGGCTCATCTTCATCATAATTCTGATCTAAATTTCCATCTGCCTACTCATCAATGAGTGGTGATGGAAACTTGGTAACAATTTCATCTCTTGGTTCATGAAAAATATCTTCGTCAAACTTTACACTCCTTTCAATAAAGAGCTCTTTAGTGTTGATATCAAGCAATATGTACCCTTTGAATTCATCAGAATATCCAACAAACATGCATGATTTACTTTGAGGCTCCAAATCCTTTCTCTTCTCTGTAGGAATGTAGGCCCATGCTCGAGATCCAAAAATTTGGAAATGACTAACTTCAGGTTGAATGCCAGTCCAAGCCTCAAAAGTTTTTTTTCAAGTAGCAAATTTATGAGGAGATTTGTTCTAGATGTATGAGGCACAATTGATAGCTTCAGGCCACAATTTTGATGAAAGGGATCTTGCATGCAACATGAAATTGGCCATCTCTTTCAAAGATCAATTCTTTCTTTCAACCACCCCATTTTGCTGTGGAGTGTAAGGAATTGTATGCTGCAACCATATGCTTGTTTCATTACGAATATTCTTGATATATTTGTTGACATATTCCATCCCATTATCTGTGCCGAGTATCTTGATGTGTTTTCCAGACTTATTTTCCGCACACGCTTTGAAAATATTTAGATGTTGAAAAACTTCAGACTTGAGTTTCAAGAAGTAAACCCAAGTGAATCTCTTGTAATCATCTATAAATGACAACACATATCTTGCTTTTCTCATTGAAAGCACTAGAAACGGACCCATAAGATCACTGTGTACGAGTTCCAAAGGTGAAGAGGCTCTCCATGCATGCCCCTTCTCGAACTTCTCTTGTGGATTCTTTCCAAGAGCACATCCATTACAAACACCATTTGAAAATTCAATGGTCGAAAATCCTTTGACCATCCCTTGCTTGCTAAGTTTCTACATATATATGAAATTCAAGTGCCCAAATCTCTCGTGCCAAATCCTACTTTCTTCATTTTCATGCGTAAGTAAAAAAATAGAATCTGATTGAGGAACAAAATCAGAAAATGTATATAGACGAGATTGATCATTTACCTTGCCAGATGAAATCTTCAAGTTGGTTTGCATGTAATAAATGCTCACATAATATGGGGTAAATTCCACTTTCCTTCTTCAACATGTGTGTGCCATCTAATACACTAAGAGAAGATTCACATAAAGCCTTGGAATATGCAAGACATTCTAAAAAATTCCATCTTCAAATTGCACTCTTGCTTATGCAGTTGCTGGAACTATAGAATTATCCCCCATAAGAATAGGAGGTCCTGAGTATGCATGTAGAGAAGAAAAGGATTCCTTCAAAGAAGCCATATGATGTGAAGCTACTGAATCGATGATACATTCTTGCGGTGTAGAATGAAGAGAAATCAAAGCATGCCCATTATCTCTTAGTTCTGGTGCTTTTTCTCCAGACTTCTTCTTGGCATTCTAAAAAATTTGGTCTCAAAGATTGTGTTGTTGGAGTGTCTGCGCCATAAGATCTATAGTCTTCTTCATGCATGCAGATTCAGGGTGAAAACCATGGTGGAAATAATTTCACATTGATTTCCATTTAATTCCTTTCCTTTCCTTTGAGCTGGATGATCCATCAGGGGGATTAGGATTTCCTCCCTTTCTTGGATCAAGATTCTTCTTCCCTTTTCCTTTCTGATGGTCTTTGGAATTTTCCTTTCCTTTTTCATGCACAGTAAATTCATGCGCTTTGGAATTTTTAAGTGTGCCCATTTTGATGAGCTTATCTTGCTCATGCATCAAAGACTGAATAAAAGAATACAGTGAGGCCATATTCCAAGCTGCACCGGTTGCAGATTTTACTATGTGGAATGTAGAGATGAATACTACATACTCTAGACCAAGTTTTTATAAAATGGAAAGAATCAACTGACTTTCTTGCTTGGATTTGTCGATCTTGCATCCTTTCAACTGAAGCAACAAGGCTTTATACCTTGTGAAGAAATCTTGAATGTTCTCAAAATTTATCGGATCTAATGATTTTAACTCATTTTTGAGAATGTGACCCTGCATTTCATCCTATTTTCCAAACAATCCTTCCAAAGTTTTCCATACTTCATTTGGAGTTGAACATGATTCAACATGAAATAGTAGTTTTAGAGAGACAGATAAACATAGGATGTTGAAGGCCTCATCCATACGATTGAAATATCTTGTTTTATTCACTGCCGATGTTGGGTCAACTTTTGTTTCCATGGTTACTCGAAATAAGCCTCTACTCCTAAGATGAAGTAGAATCTTTGGCTTCCATTCGAATTATTATATGGAGTAAGAATTTCCGATTGTGGAAACTCCAATTTATACTCCATTATTTGTTGTTTCTTCAATCTTCTGAACCTGCAAATAAAAATTACTAGTGCATTGATTACAAATCCCTGTGCTTTGATACCATTGTGAGATTTTTAGACACAAAGATCTAGATTTTCAAAACAATGAACAAACTTGCGAGAGAATGAAGGAGTGAGAAAGAATGGATAAAAGAATGAAATTCATTCATCAATAAGCAAGAATGGATAAAAGAATGAAATTAATTCATCAATATTAGTTTTTGGAATCAATACATAAAAGAAACCGATTTAAGGTTAGTTGTACATGCAATAAATATGGATAGTTAAAGCTAACTGAAGCTAAGTGTGCTTTATGTCCTGCTACAAATTCACCGCATGCAAGCACTAGATTTAACTAACTAATTCAAGTGCACATCGCACGTAAGCACTTGAGTTAACTAGCTAAAAACAAGTGCACATCGCATGCAATATCTAGAGTTGAACTAGAGCTAGTTAAGGCTAACTATGTGCATGTAAATCACTCAAGTTAAATAGCTAAAGACAAGTGCACATTGCATGCAATCTCTAGAGTTGAACGTTAATCTAGGTGCATGTACACCAACACTTTCTTGCATTTCTTAAAAAATTTGGGCGTGCAACATTTTGATTTGATTTTATCTTCTTCACTTTCCCTCTGTAGGTTCAAATTTTCTTGATATTTTTCTTCTTTTGTAGCTCTTCAACATCAACATTTTGAGCATCAATCAAATTGCATCCAAAAAAAACGGTTTTGCAATTTTTTCAATTAATTCATTCTCTATGCTTACAGGTTTGAACCACCTCCATTTGGTATTGTTGTCACTCAACCAAATGGAGAGGAAATGACACCATATTTTGTTTTTATTTTTTATTTTGTCTCCAATGATGCCAGATTTTGTTTTTATTTTTTTCAGAAGAAAAAAAGGCTAATGCTTTCTATTAAAAATAGGCAATTCCAATAAATGTGCTTTTTCTTTAACAAAATATCCAACAAGTCAAGATGAAACCAACATGTCTATACAAGACCATACTAAAGTGGACAAATTTTTTTTTATTCAAGCGACTGATCCCTGGATACTATCATACTTAGTATGCCCCTTATTACCTTGATATTATGAAGTATACCGCATATTTGATATTCCAATTTAACTCAAAACAACTTAGATAAGAAGAGAATCGTGCTAAAGGAATGCATACATTTTAAAACAAGGCAGGCTCGGTCCAACTAAAGCAAGTTAAAATTTCACTCTGTCATCAACTTTCCTTGGCACAAAAAAACAGAATTGGATTGTACTCGAAGCAACTGCTAGACCTTGTTTTGAGAGGACAGATAGTCTCTCAAAACCAGGCCTGGCAGTTTATCCATGTACAATTCAAAACCAGGCCTGGCAGTTGCTCTGGGTACAATCCAATTCCATTTTTTTTGGCAGGAACACTGATGGCAGAGGGAAATTTTGATTTTCCTTAGCTGAACTCGACCTATCTAGTTTTATAATATCTGCATTTCTTTGTCAGGACTCTCTTTTTATCTCAAGTTTTTTGAGTTAAATTGGAATATCAAATATGTGGCATACTTCATAATATAAGGGTCATACTAGGTATGATAGTATCTGTCAAAGTCCTTTGCATAACAATTTTTTTTGGTCCACTTTAGTATGGTCTTGTATAGACATGTTGGTTTCATCTTAACTTGTTGGATCTTTTGTTAAAACGCATGTACTTGAACTACCTATTATTAATAGAAAGCGTTAAAATTTTTTTCTTTTGGAAAAAAAATAGTGCCAGATTGTTGTAAATATACATTAAGAATGGTAAGAACAAGTTACGTTGCAAATAACAAGAATACATACGAATACATAAAGAATAATAATAATTATTGGGAAAGAAATCCAACAAATTTTTTATTAGACTAGATTTGGAGTATATTTATACATAGGGGATATAGTTAAAGCATACTCACTCACAACCAATCTTCATTTATTTTACTTCAAAAATTTAAAATTTATTTAGCATTACTAGCATTTACATGATACATAATGTATTATGACAAAAATATATACTTTAAAGAGTCTTACAACATATATTTAGGTGGAGGAAAATTTTGGCCAGTGAGTTCTTTACACTTGTAACACTAACACCATGGACACTTAACATGTAACACTTGTAACACTAGCACCATGGACACTCAACATGTAACACTAGTACCATGGATACTCAATATATGCAAACTGTGGATTTATATTGGTAGCAGAAGATCATTCTTGAAAAGTTTTTTCTTGAAAGAAATGAAGCTCGTGAAGAAATCCTTTTCCACAACAAGAAGTCAATAAGATGAACCGACTTAAGAAGTTCGCACAAAAAATTGGCCAATTTGGACCTTCAAAGAAGTAGAGGAAGACCTAGGTCAATGATAAAAAAATGAAGTATATCTTTAATTTTTTTGTTCTTAGACACTAGTGCTCCTTTTCTAGTTCAGTAAATAGTTTTTATAGGTTTCTTATCATTACAATTACTCACACGTATGGTCTCAATTGTCTGGTCATTTTTTTTTAAAGAACATCGATTCAAAACATTACTTCTAGTCTAATTTTCCGTACTGGCAAATTATAAATATATTTTTATATATATTTTTTTATTGATAATATGAAAGTATGATTTACTAAAAAAAATTAATAAAAATATTTTGAAATGTGAGACTTTCTTTTGATATAGAATCTAGAGTAATATCATTTAGCTGTTTCACTAATTTGAACTAGAACAATAAGTCAAATTTACAAAAATATTATATATATATATATATATATACATGAATATTTGGTAACCAAATTAGTGTATAAAAATTTCTTGTTTATTTGATAAAAGACCCACTTAAATGCTCAATTTACAAAAACATACATACTTTATCAATTTAAAAAAAATAAAAATTGTTTTCAATTTATTTAAAATATATAATTATGTAAATACACTAGAATTTATTTTCTTTTATATAAAGTATTTTTTTTTTTTTCCAATTTACCATTTCCAATAAATTTGGAGCAAACTTCTCTTCTCTCTAAAACTTCATAGATATATTTTCCACATTCATTTTCATTTTAATAGTTTAATTAAATGTTTTTATATTTTAATATTTATTATAAAAATTTACTTATTTATCGTATTTATAAATTTATTTAGAAATAAAAATACCCTACTTTGCACTCATATAGATGATTTCATATATCACGACATGAATTGATTTATGTTAAAAAAATATCCAGTTTTAACTCACACAGCTATTAACTAATATGAGAAATAAACATGTCATTAATTCTACTTATAATGTGGATTTAAGTGTCCGTGTGCCAGAAAAGGATGTTTGATTTCGAGTTTTAGCTTTTAATTTACATGTGACACTCACTGAATTTGATCGGCACCACGGTCCAAGACAGATATTATTAACATGAGTGCAGAGTTTATAAATAATAAAATAATAGGTGAGATCCACTCATTTGGCATTTCCCATATCACAAAGATAACATCTGCCACCCAAATCTGTCCAAATTGGTTGCCATGATGCAACATTCCATCTGTGACCTATCACTATCATCCCCTTTTTCCATATATTCCTTTTGAGGAGAATTCAGAATTCAACACCTTTGGCCTATATCATTTTTAACATTGCTCAATGAAATCATGTAAAAAAGTAATTAAAATAATTTGTTTAATTATATTTAAACTATCAAAATAATCTGAGAGGAATATTTAGTTTTTAATTTAGGAGTCACACTCGATTTGATACGAAGGATGGTCATCATAAGCGACTTAATTTGCTTGTAACCAGGTGATTTTCTTGTTAAATATAAATATAGTTAAAAATTGTGTACAATCATTCATATATATATTTGAAATTGTGAAAATTGGTTAAAAAAAAATGTGTGAAAATTATCAAATTTAATCGGTAAGTCTATTTTGAAATTCCATTTTAAGTCGTCATAGATTTTATTAAAATTATTATTTATAACTAATAAAATAATTGTTGAGATTTATCTTTTTTTGGTTGACATGATGGACGTTTCACTTATAGAAACAAATTGAAAAAATCCAAAAACTCTTGATCATGAGAAAGTTCCAAATAAAAATTTTGGTACCTTATGAGCATACATGGCTGTTCGAAATTGGTTGACATGATGAACCGTTTTACCTATAGAAACAAATTGAAAAAATCCAAAAACTCTTAATCATGAGAAAGTTCCAAATAAAAATTTTGGTACCTTATGAGCATACATGGCTGCTCGAAATTGGTTGATATGATGGATCGTTTTACCTATAGAAACAAATTGAAAAAATCCAAAAACTCTTGATCATGAGAAAGTTCCAAATAAAAATTTTGGTACCTTATGAGCATACATGGCTGCTTGAAATTGGTTGACATGATGGACCGTTTTACCTATAGAAACAAATTGAAAAAATCCAAAAACTCTTGATCATGAGAAAGTTCCAAATAAAAATTTTGGTACCTTATGAGCATACATGTGCTTGAAATTGGTTGACATGATGGACCGTTTCATCTATGGAAACAAATTGAGAAAATCCAAAAACTCTTGATCGTGAGAAAGTTCAAAATAAAAAGTTTGGTACCTTATGAGATCACGTTGAGTGAAATAAGAGCAACTACCATCAAAGCAATGGTTATGGTGAGCCTCATAAGATATCTAAAAAGAATTAAGGAAATGGGAGTAGGTAGATGACCTAATGTTATCTTCAATGAAGGCATGGGTGAAAGAAATAAAACATGGATGATACAAAACTACACATGGATGCAAAAATGGAATATCTACCTCAATGTCTATCCCACAGATAGCAAGGAGCTAAAGAATTTTGTTATGGAGACGTTTCATAAACTAGTATGGGGAAAAGAGTTGGGTAGAAAGAAGAAGTACTACATTGAGGAATTCAACCCTACATACCTTGTAGCTAGCATTCAGTGGAGGGAAAGGGTCCTTATTGCTCAATTAAGAACCAACTAGCATCAACTTAGGTGTGAAACATGAAGGTGAAAAAGGCCTAAAGAAGCTTGGGAATAACGGGTGTGTACATTTTACAAGTCTCTAGCAGTGGAATCCGAAAAACATTTCATTTTCCAATGTGATGCCTTCAATAATAATAATAAAAAAAGTTACGAGAATATATTAGCATTGGTTTCTTGAGTCTCATGTACTTTAAAATATCATTTCATTTCATTTATGTCATATAAATATTATGTTTTTTCTCCTAAATTTTTTTTTTAATGAAAAATTAATACTACAAACTTATATATTTTTTAAAATTATTTATTACAATTTAATAGAAAATATAATATTCAATAATCATTCTTTACAATCACTCTAAATATAATTATTACCATAAACAATTTCAAAAATTATATATGTTGACAGTATTAGTTTTTCATTGAAAGGAAAATATATATACTTCTTAAAATTATATATATATATATATATATATATATTAAATTATTTATTACAATAATTATATTAAAATGAAGAATAATATTTAATAATCGTTCTTTACATTTCTTTTAAATAAATTTAATTAATAAAATAAATTTATAATTTATAATAAACTAAAAAAATATTAAAAAATATTTAGATTGGAAATACTATTTTGAAATGATTAAATATATTCACTAAAAAACATGGTATGTTTTTTTTTCCATAAATTTTTGAATTGAATCAATAAATTCACATCAAAAAGTTCTTTAACAGAACATAAAACCAAATAAACAATTTGTAAAGTTATTTATGATAATAATTATATTTTTCTTTTTAATAAAAAATTAATACTATCAACATATATAATTTTTAAATTCGTTTATTATAATAATTATATTCAATACAAATAAAATAAAAATAATATTTAATAATCATTCTTTACCATCATTCCAAATAAATCTAATTAATAAAATAAATTTTAAATTTATAATAAACTTAAAAAATATCTAGATTGGAAATACTATTTTGAAATTATTAAATCTAATTAATAAAATAAAGTTTAAATTGATAATAAACTTGAAAAATAAATATTAAAAATATCTAGATTGGATATACTATTTTTAAATGATTAAATATGTTCATTAAAAAAATATATTATTACATGAATGTTTATTATGAAAGGTCTATTTTAAAATAATATCAGTGAATTTAAATTTATTTTAATATTAAAAGAGATTAAAGTTTTTAAAATTACTCTCTTTTTTGGGGGAGGTGTTAAATTTGAAAATATATTTAAGAATGGTAGTGAGAGAAATTTGATTTCTTTTCTGGCTGGATAAATGTGGGATTAAAATATATTTAAATTAGTTTAATATTATTAATTTAAATATGACAATAAGTTTATGATTATTATTATTTTTTTGGTTAAGTTGAAAGTGTTTTCTATTTTTACTAATCTTGCATATTTATAAACTAATAAATTAATCATCAAAATAATAATGAATAAATTATGTGTGTGTGATGATGATGATTAATGTCTACTATATGGTCTATAGGACCTTAAGAAAGTAAGAAATTAGTTGAGATTATTTAATATTTTATTTCTATAATCGAAAAGGAGAGAAGTGTTCCTAGATCATCATAGGTTTGTTGGCTTAACAAGTCAAGGAGGTTGGTAAGGTTGGTAGAGTGATAAAGATTTTGAAAATTAGAATGGATGTGAGTAAGAAATGGGCAGTCCAAGAGAATGTTTTTTTTTCATTTTAAACCTTCTTAGTATCTTAAAGGTGACATACTCTTTCGTTCCAAGGTGTTTTGGGAATTTACCAACACCTAGCTTCACTTTAAAGCTCATGAGAATTTGTTCTTATCTTGGTAATATTCATTTTCTTCTTAGCTGATTGGTCAAGACAAAAAGTTAATTTTGGTTATCAAGATTGGGGTTGATCACCTCCTTATAATACCTCAATATCCTTTTACCCTCTAACTCCTTATCCTCCCACAGCTCATCCTTAAATTTGGAAGTAATAATATTTTTAATATTATCCTTATTCTCCAAGATGATCTCCTATTTTACCCCTCAAAGGTCTATCCAAGACTCTCCATCCTTATGTCAGCCTCACTTGAGCTGGAGTTGGGGGTTTTAGTTAGAGTTATAAGCAATGTTGGGGAACCTCTTGGATTCCATGTTGTATATATTTTCCCTATATAATATATATCTAATCATAACCTTGATTTCAATGGGGGAAAGGATAGCTTCATCAAATGGATGGGGTAGGGAGTAATTCTTTTAATCTTGAGGTTGTATGTTATAAATTGCTTTTAGATCAGCTCAATCTTCCACCATGATTCTCTAGATATACTAAAACCCCAAACCTCACATTCATATAAAATAAAAGGGGTGATGAGAGCCTTAAAGAGGAATATTTTTTTACTACATACCCAAAGATCAATGGACTTACAATTGTTTTCAAGCCTGTAATAAGATTTCTAGCATCCAATTATCCTTTTATTAATTCTATAATTCTAGTTGAGTTGATGATGAATGCTCATTGCTAGATATTTGTATGAGGAAAATTTCTCCAAGTAGCTATTATCATAAATGAAATAAGAATAGTTGATATTTTTGGATATAATCATGAATTGAGTTTTTTTTTTTACATTAACAGTCATACACATCTTGGAGCAGTGATCTCGGATGATTCTAAGTTGCTTGTCAATATTTTCATGGCTCCTTGCTAGAAGAATGATATCATCAACATAGACGAAAAGAGTAATGATCGAAATTGTGAGCCTAGGGCCATCACATCCTGTAGTTTACAAACACTGTTTTAGATTATCAATATAAATGCCAAAAAGGGCAGGGGATAGGGGACACCCTTCCTTAAATTTTATATCGCATTTAATTTCTTTTGACCAACCCTCAGTGGTCCTAAGCTTAGCAATAACATTCTTGTATGGCCTAGTAACAACAAACCTTAACTTGAGGAACACTCTTGAAGGATTTTCGAAATTCAACAAAACCATATAGAATAGATAAGTTTTATTATTGTGACATTACTCCATAATGATCCTAACTAGAGTAACAAGATGGTATATAGTTGAGTGATGTCTCCTAAATCCCACTTTTCGTTTATCTCTTTTTCCTTGGCTTTCAATCCAAAGGCTAATCTTATTTTCCGAAATTATCCCATATAACTTGGCTAAAATGTGGCTAATCATAATGTTCCTATAGTTATAGGGAATGTTTTTATCCCCACTTTTAAAGATATGCACAACAAATATTTACATATAAGGCTTAGGGCCTTGTTTCACTACCAAATTGAGGAGTTTGTGTATATGAGGGATGAGGACCGACCTTTCCATTTCTAAAATTTTAGCTTGGTAGCCTTTAATATCCCTAGCTTTCCCATTAGTCAGTTTCTTACTCCTAAAATCCATGTCTTCGAAATGAAATATGTCCTCCTCTATAAGAGTGTTCAATATGGTGCTCATGGTGGCAAGGGAATGATAAATATTCTTAAGATGGATAACCCAATTCTTTAAGGGGGTCGAAATATTTTATTTTATTTAATAAAGAAGATGCTCTTGTCTCCTATTTATATATAATATTTTCTTCCTTTTGACAAGATACTTGTACTAATCCAGGTGGATATTGGTGGCCACCCACCCATTCCATTTGGACCCCCACCATCGATTCTTTTAGTTTTTCACTTTCATCACAACTTAATATTTTTAGCATCTTTTTGGGTCCTGAACTTCCGGGGTCGTTTTGAGAACCTAAACGACATTTTTTGGGAAAACTGGGAGAAACATGGAAGTTTCTTAGATGTTTCTCACATCAAATTTGTATTCCTTGGATATATATTTCTAACGAGGTATTGAGTGTGTCAAACAAAGATCATATGCCAAATTTACATCCCCCGGAAGTTGATGTACCAATTTACCCAAACAGTGCCCATAGTATTGGCGGTTCATCTCCTAGGGTAAGGTTTTTGGATGTTTAGGGTTTTCCATTGTTTCTAAAAAATAAATAGCCTCAAGCCTCATCGTAACACATTTCCGTATGTTTTTTAGCCGCCACATTCTTCGAGATAATCCTACTAATGTTCTAGCTTAGTTTTTTTCCATTATTTTTATCCGCATATCTACTATTTTTATGAATGAGATGGAATTTTATTTGTACCAGACTTCGTGTTTATTTATTTATGTATATTATTGCGTTCCGCATAAATTTATATCGTTGGCACAAAGCGCTTTCTTTTCTATGCTTTTATTTTCATCTCCCCAATGAGTCGTATAAGGAGTTAGGCCTGACGCTAGTTGAACCCTGCAAGATCGGCCTTGAAAACCCCGACCTCCCCATGGAGGAAGAAAAAGAGAGTCAAGGAGCAGGAGATCCTATCAAAATATTGCTCGAGGAGGCCCTCGAGAAACAAAGGAATGCGATGATGGATAACTTTGCTCAGATCCTTCAACGATTGCCCACCTATGGCGCATCTAGATCCAACAGCCACTCTAGAGGCACCACTCCTTTCAAGGTACCAGTAAAATTTGACATTCATGTATTTGAAGGCCAGATAGATGCAAACGTCATAGATAGATGGTTAAATTTGCTGGAAGGGTATTTCTTGGTCCATGATTTCTCCGACCGAGAAAATATTATTTTTGCACTCCTCAAAGACACTCCCCATGTCAAAGACTAGTTGGAAACCTACTCGTGAGAAAAATGGATGGGAGAGAACCCTCCTTCCCGCACACCCACTTGGAATTGCTGATATGTAAGTATCAAGGAACAATATTACCCTTTGGGGATCTATGAGTAAAAGTACATCTAATGGGACACAGCTGAAAATAAGAAAGGACGATGTGCACAAACCGACAAATTTGACTACCCTGCGCACAAATTCCGTATTAAAGATCTGTGAGAGACACTTGGTGCTCAGTAACATGTTTGTTTGCAATGTATATATTCGTAAGGAAACATAGTACTGACATTATCTCACTTGTCATGGCATATCGTTATGTCGCAAATATCATGTAATTTAAGTAGAAGAAGTGAGACTTGATCGTAACCAATCCAAGGAAAGGCTCCTCCCCAACCAATGGGTAAGGCAAAGAGAGTGAAAGAATCATAAAAAACACCAAAATACAAATCCAAATAAGGACATGGGGAAGTGGTTTGAATTTCATAACAGCCCCACTCACAGCACAAACGAGTGTCAAGCCAAATAGTCGTTGGTGGCCGAACTAAAGGCACCCGAATCATATGCATGTTCTGATCTTGAGCCAAAACCAGAAAAGGGAGTTGAAAAAGGGAAGAATATCATTTATGTGGACCCCAATGCCATTATTTCCACCACCAAGCTCTAGAGGGAGGATCCCGAGGATCCAGAGGAGGGGTGAGCTAACTTTGGGATACTTGTGCATGTGGGTGCATCTAGTATAGCACTATGAAATTAGTGACTAGGTGACTAAAAAGGACCGCAGCTATTTCAAGTGAATTACTACTAAATTTGAACAATTTTAGGTGACCCAACTAAAAACGACTAACATAAATGACTAATTTAGTCTATGGATAAAATAAACGACTAGAAAATAAGTGACCCAACTAAAAACGACTAACTGAAACGACTAATTTAGTCTAGGGATAAAATAAACGACTAGATAATAAGTGACCCAACTAAAAACGACTAACTTAAATGACTAATTTAGTCAATGACTAAAATTTATGACTACATAATAAGTGACAAAATTAAAAATGATTAATGTAAATGAACACTATAGTCTAAGAATAAAAATATGACCAACTAGCAAGTAAAAGAAGTATATGATTTAGTCATTTATGCTAGTCATTTTTAATTGTGTCACTCTGGAAATGGAACATTGCAATTTTGATATTAAACTGTTACATTTCACTAAAATTTGACACTGTAGATGGATTAAGAGATAAAGGGGGTCTATGAATCCATCTCCAATGTTAAAATTTAGAGACAAAGGGGTTGCTTCCCCACATTCATGGATGACATCCACAATAAAATTTATAGTGTGGAGTGACGCACTTTACTCAAGAGATTTGATCTAGGCATTTGATAGTGTAAAACTAGCCAAATACCCATCAACATTAATAACAAATTGTTTAGCTAACCCTTATTTTCCATACAAAAATACTCAAGAGATACTTTTCCACATTTGTGAATACATGTTAAAAAGAATTTTAACCCATGTAATCACAAATTAATAATAAATATATTGCTATACGTTCTTATGATTTGTTATAAAAATAAATCTTTCAAAATCTTTTCAATGAAATGAATGTTTAAAAATGTAATCATAATATTATTCATTTAAAAAAAATGAAAAACTTCTAAAAATTTTATACAAACATTATAAATATTAAAAATAGCTTAAGAGATGAATTAATCTATTTTTCCCATTTCCTTATTTTACAATATATATATATATATATATATATTATTTTTTTTCCATAAAAATAAAAAATTTCTCTTCAAATTAACAACTTCAAAAATATTTAAAAAATGAAAAACTTTTCAATAACTAAACCCAAATCAAAACGGATATCAAAGTGGTGGAAAGAAAAAAGAACTAAACCCAAATCAAATCAAAATGGTGGAGGGAAAAATCAAAATGGAGGGAAAAATAAATGAAAAACTTAAAAAACTGAAATATCAAGGATATATTGAATTTCCAAATTCCTTTTGCTGTTACCGCCACACAATTCGATTATTGTAAACCAAACAGAGAGAGAGAGAGGGGAAATATACCGGCAGATGCTCGACAGCGGCATTTTTCCAAGTATTGTAACGTTTAATACGATGTTGGATGTTTTATGTAAAGAGGGGAAAGTGCAAGAGACTTTGGATTTGTTGGTTGAGATGGAGATGAAGGGATCTTCGCCTAATGATGTGACATACAATGTGCTTATAAGTGGTCTCTGCAAGGATGGGAAATTGGATAAAGCCAAGCAGCTGATGCAAAAAATGCAGAATACAGGCTTGACAGTTTCAGATTTCACTTACAATCCTTTGATTGATGGACATAGCAAGAAAGGCAACATGGTTGAAGCTTTTCGCTTGAGGGATGAGATGGCAGAGAAGGGTCTTTTGCCTACTGTTTCGACATATAATACGCCGATTCATGGGTTGTGCAAAATGGGCAAGGTGAAGGAAGAAAATGAACAGTTTGATGAAATGTGGAAGAGAGGTCTAGTCCCAGATGTTATTTCGTACAATATAATGATTTATGGATACTGCAAAGATGGAAATATGATCGAGGCTCTGAAGTTGCGCAATGAAATGGTTGCTGGCAGTCTTGTGCCCACTGCAGTAACTTACAATACGCTCATTGATGGGTATTGTAGGAGGGGAAACATGGAAGAGGCTCATAAGTTCATGGTTGAAATGATCGATAAGGGTTTGTTTCTGGTTGATAAAGGTTTGTTTCCAGATTGTTTTAACTACACTACTGTCATTGATGGAGAGTGTAAGTCAGGCAACGCCGAGGAGGCTTTCAAGCTGCATACTGAAATGGTAAGCAGAGGAACTGCACCAAATGTGGTTACTTACAATGCTTTAATTCCAAATGTGGTTACTTACAATGTTTTAATTGATGGCCTTTGCAAAGCAGGGAAGATAAAATAGGCATACGGTCTTTTGCATAAGATGGTGGATGATGGACTAGTTCTTGATGAAGTGACTTTCACCTCATTAATTGATGCACATTGTAAAAAGGGAAACATTCGAGAAGCTAGGAATCTCTTTACTGAAATGCAAAGGAGGGGTTTAAACCCATCCTGTGTTACTTATAGAATTCTCATTCATGGACAGGGTAAGGAAGGTAGAATAAACACAGCTTTTAAGCTCTTCAATGAAATGATTGAAAAAGGTTTGCAACCTAATGTAGTATATTATAATTCTTTAATACATGGTCTCTGTAACGAGGGGGAAATTGAATGGGCATATAAACTATTTAATGAGATGCAAGATAAAGGATTTTCTCCCAATAAATATACATACACTTCTTTAATCGGTGAAAATCACAACAGAGATAATTTGCAGGAGGCTCTAAAACTATACAATGAGATGGTGGATAAAGGTATTCTGCCAAACGTTTGTACTCATAGTGCATTGGTTAAGGGACTTTGTAAAGATGGAAACTTTCAAGCTATTAGTAACTTCCCAAATGAAATTCTGGAAAGGGATTCTGTCACTGAGGATGGCTTGAAGGATGAAACAATAGAGATATTTAGCAGGGTGAATGACATTGAGGTCATTTGTTAGGACTTGGCATTCATAGCCTGACCTGAATTTCAGTGTCTGGTCAAAGTGAATTATCCAGAGTGCATTTGCTATGATGATTCATACACGATCGTATCTTCGTTGGCAACCTGTCAATGTAAATTTATGGCATCAAAATTCCACTCGTTCTGTGGGATTTGGAGCCATTTTCTCTCTGTCTTTAGTTTTTAAACTAAATGAGATTGAATTTGCTAAGTCTTTGGGGATTTTTGTCCAGTGAGTAATGAGATTGAATTTGCTGAGTTTTGGGGGATTTTTGTCAAGTGAGTAATGAGATTGAATTTGCTGAGGTTTTGGGGGTTTTTTTTCCAGTTAGTTCTGCAGCAGAATGATGAATTTGCGGATCTATCCCTACGGCTTCATGAAGCTTGGGTGCAGGAGGGTTTGAAGGGTTTGGCCCGGCTTCTAGCAGAGGGCGTCAAAAAAGACTGTTTGATGAAATGCGAAAAGAATATGTTGTGCCCGATTGGTTTACGACGGTGAGTGTCATCCATGCTTGCACCCATTTAATAGCTCTGCAAAAAGTCAAGTGGATCGATGATTACATAACTAGAAGTGGGTTTGAATTAGATGATTTTTGTTGGAACTTCACTCATCGATATGTATGAAAAGTGTAGGAGTATAGATATTGTGTGTGTTGTGTTTTATAAAATGCTTGAAAGGGATGTGGTCTCTTGGAATGCCATGATTTGATTATTGGAAATGTGGTCAATGAGATTGCAAATGAAGCTTTGATGTTGCTTAGATGAATGCAACTGGTATGCATTAAACCTCACTCTGTCACCATGGTGAACGTACTCCCAGCTTGTGCCCAGTTAGCAGCTGTGCAATGGGGTAAGTGGATTCATGCTTATAATATTAGAATAGGATGTCTGATATTTTAGTGGGGATTGCTCTCAAAGATATGTATGCCAAATATGGAAAAATAGAACTGGCATGCCAATTTTTTGATGATATTTCTAAATAAGGGAGTACTAACTGTATGTGACTGTGAAATTCATCTTAGCTAGCTTCCACTAAAAATTGCATGTGACAAATCAGAAGCCATATTTGGTCAGATCACATAGAGAAGCAATATGAATTGCAATAGAGCCTCAAATCTTTAAAAAGATGTCAACCAATCCATTCAAAAGAAACCTAATATATATTTTAGACAAACCAACAAACAATTCCAAGAGGCATAGGATTCTAACAGATGATTGTTTGTCAATATTCTGACCATATTTCAACGCTGCTATACAAGATCTAAATGGCTCCATCCTGCATTTGAAGCTACAATATTTTCTTTAAATTATGGAGCATAGAAGTGTGCCTTACCTACTACAATTCATCATTAAAATTTCAATAGCATCCTCCTTTTGGAAAACGGGGTAGTGAGTTATTAGTTAAACTGGGTACATGCTCCAAATTCTACATGTAGCTAATGTCAAAATCAGAAATTCCTTCAAAATTCAACCAAGAATGTGCAAAAGGCAGTATAAAACGATCCTCGCACCCTTTAGAGAATGTAAGCATAATTGACATTCTACATGTAGCTAATGTCAAAATCATAAATGCCTTCAAAATTCAACCAAGAATGTGCAAAAGTCAGTATAAAACGATTCTTACACTCTGTACCCTTTAGAGACTGTAAGCAAAAATGTTCTTTGCAAGTATCTCGAAACAGATAAAAGGACCTGCATGTTGCTTACAAATGCTTGCAAGGAAGCCTCTTACCATTGCTTCATAACATGAGTGGATCAGTTCAAAATTCATCGATACAATATACAAATGAATATCATTTACAAAGTTGTACATTAGCCATAAGTTGATAAGGGTGGTTTACAAAAAGGAGAATCCACATATAGAAGTCTTAATAGTTTTGTAACGAAATGGAACTGCAGTTGAATATTCAATGATGCCCTTCTATTCCTGATTCGCAGCCAGATTTCACTGGTTTATTCCTTGGTCCCATTCGACCTCTGGTTTTCTTCTTGAAAACTACTATCAGGGATACTTCTACACATATTACTTTCGTGGCAGTCCTGAGACCTACAACAGAATGAATATTTTCCAAAATTGATTATCAATCACCTATATTTTTGGGGAGTGACTATCACAAAAATCACACGCTTGGGAAAAAATCAAATATGCACAATTATTCAACTATGCAAGTGTTAGAGATAAAGTTGGTTGCTAATATTTTGTATAAAATTGCTGGAGATGAAGTTGCCTATTAATATTTGTACATGCGAATGAACACCATTGCAGGATTTCTGAAGAAAACTGAGGTTTCCAACCTCAGTTCAATTGATGGTTTCATAAACTGCAAGAGAATATGAATGCTTTCTTAGGTAAACGTTCAAACATTGTATTCATCATTGTTTTCCCTTCTCCATCATGTTCCCCATTCTATTCCATAACTGAACTTTGTAGTCAGAATCTTACAAGACAAAATCCAATCAGAAAACTACTTTTGCATCATACTAACACACAAAGCAAAATTATTCTCCACACAAATAGCTTTAAAATAATAGCCAAATAACAGTGATGCTCTTTTAGCATTAGTCTTTGGGAAACTATACAGACAATTTTTCCTAAGGAGTTTCAGATGAAATCATGTTACAGATGGAATTCCAGAAGCCATGTAAGTTCATTTAGATGAGAAGGCCTACACAGAGAATACAATAAAGGAAAATTACTGTTAGATTTTACAGGAAAGTTGTAATGCTCAAAGGACATTCTACAACTAGAATTTCAGAGATGAGTGCTCATTAATACCACAAATACAGTGGCATGTCCAGGGTCTGCGAGGTGAGCCAATAAGTTGTCAATGGGACCGGTGCTAGTGTACTCTGCTTGGAACCAAGCTCCCATGATAGCCAGCATGGCCAATCAGCCATTCTTGATTTCCTTGGTCCTCAGCTCCTTGATTTTCTTAGGAGAGCCAGAGCCCCAGCCAAGAGGTTCAAACCACAACCCACCAGGGTGGGGAAAATTTTAAGGATAGAAGTTTATCTTCAAATTTAGAAACCTTGGCGATTTTTTTTTAATTTTTTTATAGATGCGGGTATGTTTATATTAATTAAAAAAGGATCCAAGGCTTATGCTCATTGATTGTACAACTGGGGACCCAATGTCTAGGGTGATTTCAAACAATCAAAATTCGCCTACTCTATTTCTTACATTCAGTCTAGCAATTTCCCAATGACTAGAAAACCTTCTAATGCAAACAAATTGCTACAGCAAGAGGAAAAAATACATGACAAGCTAAGGCAGAGGGTCCCATGATTCCCCCTCATCGCAAAGGAGGGATTCCGCATGAAAAGAGACAACAATGTTGGCCTCAAGGTCCACTTCTATGTTATTTTTCCATAGGACGTGAAAGAACTGAAGTCTCTCAAATGACCCGATCAGCTTCTTAATACGATCGAACATTCGTTGCAAGTGGAGGTATTTAGGGACTTGTTTTGTCACAATCAGGCCAATGATATTTTTTGAATCTCCAATGACTCAAGCCTCCTTTATACCATGTTTTTGCAGTTGTTTCAAGCCTTGGAGGAGGGCCATGGCTTCCGCTTGATTGTTCGAGGAAAGCCCCAAATCCTAGGAAAAGTGGGAGATGATTTGGTCTAAAGGGCAACGATAATTCCTACGCCTCCGGCCTTCCTCGGATTACCCTTTGTTGCGCCGTCAAAAAACATAGTGTGGATATCTGATCTGCTTCTCCATTTGTCGAATTCCTCATCCTCTAACCTGATTTTCCATTCTTCTCTTCTCTTCTCCATATTTTGGCCCGTGGGAATATTTATCCCCAACTGCTGACACCACTCCTTGCATTTTTGATTTAATCCACTGACCCGCTTCTGGTTCACCTTGGCCTGCATTATTTATTTGAAGAGGCTTTTAATTTTCACAACATTTTGCTGCTATTTTAGGGCCTTCTCTTGAAATATCTGGTTGTTTCTTTCAAGCCATATCTTCCAGCAAATAAGCTTTGGGATAATCATCCATCCCACGAAGGGCCAACCTTGTCCAGGGAAGGACTTAGGGAATAGGTCTCCCCAAAAAGACAACAAGTTCATGGTGTTGGATGGGAGGTTGGGGTTGTTGTTCCAGATCGGCAGATGTTCCTTCCATATGTCCCGAGCATAGCTGCACTAGAGGAAGATGTGAACTGAGGATTCCTCTTGCTGCTAACAGAGTGGGCACCGAGAGGGGCCGTGGAAGTCACGATGCTGCAAATTTTCAGAAGTGAGGACGTTGTTGTGCCCTAGCTTCCAAGTGAACATGTCGATCTTCAGGATGCTTTTGACCTGCCAAATCCCTTTCCAAATCGCAGGGTTGTGGGGAACAAAGGGGATGCCTTTAATACATCTGTAACATTCAACTGCGGAGTAGCATCCCTTCGAGGAACCCCAGCCCCTTCTATTTTTTTTTTTGGTGTTAAGAGGGGCTTTCCCAGCCAATGCCACCATGAATTTGGCCCAAGCTTGCTCCAGATGAGCATGTATCTCTATTTTCTGCCACCCTTCCCAGTTATTTTTTTCCCAATTTGAGATGTCCCATAGTGTGTAACGATCATCTACGATCATCCATGTTTTTAGTTCCAGCAACTCAAGATCCTCCCCAATTTCTTCTGCGTTCATGATTCTGTCCTCCCACAGTCTGGTCTGCTTCCCATTGCCTGGTATCCGAAACAGGTGGTCACGCAAGAGCGGGAGGGCACGTTTACACATTTGATGAATCTGGGAGCCTTGACAATTAGTTTGGAAGTTCTCCAGGCTGCAAAGACACCTTTCAAAACTGTATCTTTTACACAAAGCGATTTGTGCCCATCCAGGATTCCTTACATCTTACTGCCATAAGATCTTGACTCCCAGGGAAATGTTGTGCTCCCTGAGATATTTTATGTGAAGACCACCTTCCAGCAGTGGAAAAGCAATCTTATTTCAACTAATCAACAGAATTCTCGTATCGTTGTTCTTCCCTCCCTTCCAGAATAAGGAACAAATAGCTTTCTCCATCTTGTGAAGGATGCCCATAGGAGCCAACAATAAAGACATCTAAAAAATTGGAAGACTGTTAGGTACAGACTTAATAAGGACAGTCTTGCCTACCAGATTGAGCCACGACATGCCCCAGGCTTGCATTTTGAGCTTGAATTTGTTTAGCAAGGGGAGCCAGTCTCTCCCACTCGAACGTCCTTAAAATATCGGCAGCCCAAGATATTTGAAAGACCCCCATTTTGTGGATCCTTGGAAACCCAAAATCCTAGTGATCGTGCTTAGCTCAAGGCCAAATAGGTTCCAAGTGTAGATGAAGCATTTTCCCATATTAAGCTCACTCCCATACTCGAGGCAGTAGCTATCCAACTCCAGTTAGAGTCAGGAGGCCAATACGCCGGAAGCACCCCTTGGGAGAATGGAGTCATCAGCAAATAGATTGTGATTTATGTCTCTGACTCCCCTGGCAATCCAAAGACCCATAATCTCTTGCTCAATTTGTCTTTTCTCCAACATAAAACTGAGGATAGAGGCTTGAATAACAAACAAAAGAGGGGATAAAGGGCATCCCATCTTTATCCCATGACTAGCCTTGAAGAATTCCGCAGCACACCCATTAACGAGAGGAGCAATCCATGGTTCCACAATTTAGGCCTTGACACAGCTTATAAAGCGGCAGTCAAACCCAAATTGTTGCATGACCCCAAATAGAAATTTGTGCCTAAATCTATAAAATGCACTAGCCAGGTCCAGCTTGATAGCCATACCTTTTTCTCTTCTTTGGATACTTAAATGGATCGCTTCCTGAACTAGAATGAAATTATCAGTTACCTGCCTACCTTTGAAAAATCCCCCTTGATTGTCAGGAATGATATATGGAAGAAGGCCTTTCAGTCTATTGGCCATGACTTTAGTGATAATCTTGTAGCCAATATTGCAAAGAGAAATTGGCCTGAATCTGTTGAAAGAGTTTGCACCTTTCTATTTTGGAATAAGAGCCAAGAAGGCCGAGTTGGTGTTGCCCCCAAGCTTGTGGCGGGTCTGGGACTTTAAGATCATTTTGTGGAGATCCTTTTTGACAATGTTCCAACAAGTTTTGATGAATCGAGCAGTAAATCCATCTGGCCTAGGAGCCTTGTCCGGAACCATATCATCAAGGGCTTTCTTGATTTCAATGACGATCACAGGATCAGTCAACATGGCATTCATTTGGGCATCTAAGTCACCTGATACGGGGATACGGGGATACGAGGATTTGAGAATCAGATTCGGGATACGGTGACCCCCAGAACAAGACACTTCTAGGATACGATACGTTATATATTATTTTATTAAAAATATATATATATTAATATATTAAAAATTAGATATTTTTTACACAAATTCATAAAATTCATTGATTCAAACATAGATTTAAGATCTTAGATACTCATACATGATACATTGAAATTTGATACATTGATACATCATACAATTGTCAAATTTACTCAGAAAGACAAGATAGTAAGATACTGTAGTTTTCTCATAAGTCAATAGAATCAAAATGTGTTACATAAGTACACTGCCAATGGCAAATAGAAATAGAAAATACAAAAACTAGGTCTCCAAGACTAGAAGCTTGTGTGTGTAATGTTATGTTAGTCAAATTCCTTCTACCATTGGTCTTAAAGATAAGGTCAAAGTGAGCTTATATCTCTGGATGTAGGGCTGTTTACAGTGACAAAAAACATGCTACAGCCAATTACTTGCTGCTGTTTATAAATTCTAGAACTTATTTCTCAATCCTAATAATGGAAAATGCATCAAGTTGAGAGAGAGGAATGTCTATAGCTGAAAATGAGTTGTTTTAAGCAATTTTTATGCATGAAAATTTAATTTTCCACTATTTTCAGCTAATAATAACACATGAATTTCAAGAGGCAATAGTCTATCCAGAAACTCTCATAATCAAGGAAATTTTATACTAAACAATATGAAAATTGGATGTAGTGAGAAGTTCTGATGTGTATATTGACATTTGAGTTTAATCATAAGCTTTATGCCCCCAAAGTAAACAATTCTAATTTTCTCAGTGATATCCCACGAACTTTAAACAACCATTCTGATATGAGAGCTCACCTTATATAGATGGAATTCATGCATAAACAAGTGATGATGATAACAACTCCATGAACTGGGTGAAAGAAGAGAATTTGGCTTGGATTTGATATTTAGCAAGAAAATACACCTTTTTTAGAACGGTGAATTACGAGTGCAGTATGGGATATGGCGTGTCCTCCCTCCATACGATGAATCGGAGCATGTGATGTGATTGTTATTTTCACAGCATCAGATCGATAAAATATCCGTCGTCAGAATCTGAATCTTGGCGAATCAAACTCGTTACTGAATTACAGGTTAAACCACAGGGGGACGAATCCAGTTTCTTATTTGGGCATTGACCTTTGGAGGGACCAACTCGAGCAGATTTGAGCTGAGATTTTCTTGCTTTTCCACTGAGTACAATTCTTTGAAGTGCTAATGGGCAGCTTGTTTGATGCTGCTAGGGTTGGAGAAGGATTGATCTCCAGATTTTATCTCCACTATAGAGTTAAAGTTTCTTCTAGCTTGAGACTTCTTATGGAAGAAGGAGTTGTTTCTATCCCTAGCTTGTAGCCACAGACTACGAGATTTAAGTCTCTAGAATTCCTCCTCTCGAATATAGGCCTTATGGAGATTAGCCTGGAGCCCCTCTTCGAGGATAAGGTTGTCCTTCGAGATGTCCATATCTTTCATTTGTTTTTGGTGGCTTTCCAAATAGGCCTGGGAAGCTCGCCTTGATTCA
Source organism: Pinus albicaulis (assembly GCA_034641835.2). Classification (NCBI taxonomy): domain Eukaryota; kingdom Viridiplantae; phylum Streptophyta; class Pinopsida; order Pinales; family Pinaceae; genus Pinus; species Pinus albicaulis. The sequence goes on from CM076577.1 coordinate 946,849,328, forward strand.
GATGGAGAGGGGAGGGCTTTAGCCCAGCTTTTGAGGGGTTTCTTCACTCTCCTCAGTTTTTCTTCCCACACAAATAAGGGGGAACCATTGACAGGTTGACTCCATACTTCCTCACCTTTTTCCAAAAATTCAGGTTTCTGCATCCAGAGGGCACTGAAACGGAAGGGAATAGGCCCCAGATTCATGTGTGGCTTCTACTCAAGCCTAATGGGCTTGTGATCAGAGACCGACGAAGAAAGAATAGTAGAACAAACATCAAGACATAAGAGCAAGAAGGAGCTTTGAATGAAAAAACGATCTAACCTTGCAGCAATGTGGCCTGGACCCGTTCTTCTGTTGGTCCATGTATATTTGCCCTTGGGAGGCTTGATGTCCAACAAATCCCAGTCCTGAATGAGCTCCTCCACCCATTTCTTGACTGGATCCCTTACAATGCTACCCCCTCGCTTCTCTTCTTGGCTTAGAGTAATGTTCATGTCTCCAGCGAGAATGACATTAATCATCTGAATCTCATTTGCTAGGTCCCTAATGGATTCCCAACAGGCTTTTTTGTCTCCCAGAAGGGTCGGAGCATAAATGTTGATAAAAATACGGAGAGGAAAAATACGGAGAGAGGGGGCGGGCGCGAATCGATATTTAGTGTAGAAAATAAAACTTTGATTTTTATTTCTTAAAAACCCATACGCTACTTTCTGAAGTCGGCACGCGTATATACGCGGATATCCTTTAGAACTCGTGTATATCCGGTGATTTAATTATGCATTTAATTCTTGACTCGGATTATTGCATTAATCATTCATCGAGATGTTTAGACAACGGTAACGGTGCGAAGAAGCAGAATAATCATCACACATAAGCAACACACATGGACACCGGGGATTTTTAGGTGGAAGCTACAATTAGGAGAAAACCACGCGTGCATGATAGGTCTCGGTATTACAATATTTATTATTAGAAAACTTCTTACAACATGTCTTGTGTGATTTTTACCGACACGCAGGCACCCACCTGCAGAAGGCTACAACCTTCTCTCGTTTACCAGCCTCTCCTGGAAGGGAGCAACAACCCCCTGCTCTCGTTTACCAGCCTCACCTAGAAGGGAGCTACTACCCCATGATATTAACACCAGCCTCTACTGGAAGAAAGCTTCTACTTTCAGACTGAAGGCCTCAACCCTCAGAACCACTGCAGACCACGTTTCATCAATTTTCAAACTAGATCGCACAGCTTCAACACAATCCTTCACTTATCATCAAACATCCATTTCCCATTGCATCAAACAGAACAGTGAAACCACTGTAACCAGAATATCAGAGATAGCCCAGACTTCAGAATAGATATACAGAAACTCAATCAGCTTTGAGCAACCATCAGTTCAAATTACATACGGGCTTTCCTTTAAACAGACCCGCGTATATACGCGCTTTTAATAAAGACAACCTGCGTATACATCTGTGCACTTTTCAAGAAAAACCCTAACAGTCCATACGCGCCCTTGGTTAAACAGATCCGTGTATATACGCGCTTTTCATGAAACGAACCTGCGTATAGATCTATGAAAGATAAACTTTGCAGAACAAACCAGATCTATGGACTTACCCAGATTTCTTCAATAGGTTTTCGCCAGGTGTTCATTCCTTCTTTTCAGGTCATCCTAGAGATTCATCATTTCCAGATCTACAGTTTTTGAACCTTCATCATATTCACAGGTGCATCATAGATTTCAGATCTATCGATTAAGAACAGAGTTCAACCATGCAGATAAACTTCAGAGTGAAATATTCATTAAACCCAGACACATGCACACCCTTTGCTCAATGATTTTCTTCTCCTTATATAGGTTTACCCTTTATCAATACCATGAGTCAAAACCACATAACTTCCGATGGTATTCCTGGACGGGATCACATAAACAATCCAGCGCTCAATACAATGGGTCAATACCATGGTAAGAACCCCTGGTTTTATATCTTTAGAGCGCAATTAGGCATACGCTACTTATCTCGTACTTTTCCGTGTACATACACTACTTCGCCTAAACGAACCCGCGTATGCATAGTGACATGTCTTATTCATCATTGCTTTGGCCCTTTCTGATATTTCTTTCTTCTATTACTTCTGAGCTACTTGTAGAACATCAGATTTACATCATTAATAAACTCATCAAGCATCAAGAACAACTTCATTAAGTAGGTTGCCATCATCTTCATCAAGTGGGTTGCCATCAAGGACAACACTCCGCATCATATTGCCAACAATCTCCCCCTTTGGACTTGATGGCAACCACGATGGTGTTTGATCACCACAACAGATAGATACATTAAGCATAATGATATTCTCCCCTATTCAAACACCATGTCACTCTCCCCCTTTGACATCAAGGGCAAAGGGCGGATCAAAACCAACACAAGGTTGTTTTCTCCTCATGTAGATAGAAGAGCGTTGTAGATCTGATGTGCACTGAAGTTACCATGCTCCCCCTGAGTTCATGCTGAATGTTCAAACATATTTTTTAATGAAGTACATGACTCTATGACCTTCCTATCACCAAGGACTCATACTTACATCAAGGATCCAACCAAGTGGATTTACATATGAGACTCAAGTACCCAACCAAGTGGGTTTACACATTTTGACTCAACTACCCAACCAAGTGGGTTTACACATTTTGACTCAACTACCCAACCAAATGGGTTTACATATTTGATCAAGTCCTTACATGACTGAATATTACAATTTTTCATCATAGGTCTCAACATGACCTTTTCATCAAATTACAAATATGACTTTTTATGACTAGTACCAAAAAGAACTTCAAGAAGGTGATCATATTTCAGAATCACAATGCCAACAAAGCATAATACTCAGCAAGGCTAATGCTCCCCCTGAACCTGTACATCAGTTTACTCCTTCATCTCCCCCTTATCTTGTGCATCCTGAACACTTTCAACAGAAGATCATCAAGGCATCTTCACCCAATATCAGAGAATGAGACATAAATATAGGAGATAAAACTTCACCAGAGATACCATACAGCATCAGAGAAATCAATCAGTACTGCAGATGTGCTGAAGAATGCTGACCCCAAACAAAATTTGTCAGCAACTAACCATACGCGGCTTTCTGTGGATAAACTCACGTATATACGCGACTGTCTTTTAGGAAACCCACGTATCCAATTTAATCTTCTGAATTTAATCAGATCTGCTCTTCTGAGAGGTAGAGACAACACCCAGCTTCTGTCTGAGATATTCGAACGCTTCCCTGGGCAGAGGTTTGGTAAATATATCAGCAACTTGTTCTTTAGAGGGAACATACTCCAACTTCACCTTTTGTTCAAGCACTTGTTCACGTAAGAAGTGATACTTGATGGGAATGTGCTTGGTCTTCGAATGCATAAAAGGATTCTTTGAGATACTAATGGCACTTGTGTTATCACACATAATGGAGATAGGAGGTGTACATTTGATTTGAAAATCTTGCAAGGTTTGCATCATCCAAAGGAGTTGAGTGCAACAAGATGCGGCAGCCACATATTCTGCTTCTGCTATAGATAAGGCAATATAATTTTGCTTCTTGCTGAACCAAGATACTAACCGGGGTCCCATATAGAATGCACCACCACTAGTGCTTTTCCGATCATCAACATTTCCAGCCCAATCTGCATCAGTGTAAGCATGAAGAGTAAGATCAACATTCTTTGGATACCATATTCCAAAGTCTTGAGTTCCTTGTAGATATTTGAATATTCTTTTGACAGCCTGAAGGTGAGACTCTTTTGGATTAGCTTGGAATCGTCCAACAATCCCAACTGCATGCAAATGTCTGGTCTAGTACCAGTGAGATAAAGTAGGCTACCTATCATTGATATGTATTCTTGTTGATTCACCACGGGAGAATCATCATGAGAACTGAGGTTACATCCGGTTATCATTGGTGTACTTACAGGTTTGCATTCTTCCATGCCATACTTCTTCAGAATTTGCTTAAGATATTTTGCTTGTGATAAGAATATACCATCTGTAGTTTGATGCACTTGCAAGCCAAGAAATAATGTTAGTTCTCCAAGTAAGGACATTTCAAATTCTTGCTGCATGACAGAAGCAAATTTTTGACTCATAGATTCTTCATTACTCCCAAAAATGATATCATCAACATATACAACCACAATCAATAGTTTATCATTTTCAACTTTTGTGTATAAGTTGCTATCGGCAGACCCCTTTGAAAATCCTTGTTGATGAAGATATTTGTCAAGACGATAATACCATGCCCTTGGAGCTTGTTTGAGACCATATAGAGCCTTTTTAAGTCTACAAACAAGATTTTTATCATTTCCCAAAATGAATCCTTCTGGTTGTTCTATATAAACTTCTTCCTCTAGATCACCATTGAGAAATGCAGATTTAACATCCATTTGATAAACTTTGATTTGTTGAAAACTTGAAAAAGCAAGAAACATTCTTATGGCTTCAAGTCTAGCTACGGGAGCAAAAGTTTCTTCAAAGTCTCTTCCTTCTTGTTGAGTATACCCCTTGCAAACCAGTCTAGCTTTGTTTCTTATAACATCCCCATTCTCATTTAACTTGTTCTTGAATATCCACTTAGTTCCAATGACATTTTTATCATGTGGTCTTGGTACCAATTCCCAAGTGTGATTCTTTTCAATTTGATCAAGCTCTTCATTCATGGCTTGAATCCAACATTCATCTTTGCTAGCTTGATTGAAATTGTGTGGTTCAATCGTGGATAGAAATGCCAGATAGCTAGAAGATCCCACAAGAGTCCTCCTTGTTTGTACACCTGATTCCTTGTCTCCCAAAATTTGAGTTTCAGGATGATTCTTTTGAACATATCTGGATGGAGTTTTTCCAGATAAATCATTTTCAGGTTCTTCATCGGATCCATTGTCTATATCATTTCTATTTGATGCAAAAGGACAAAAGTCACCATCATCTTCATCAGCTGTTTGTTTTTCTTCTTTAGGGGCTGCAGGAGACTCATCAAAAACAACATCAATACATTCAACAATCTTCCGAAGCCTTTTATTGTAACATTTGTATGCTCTGCTTGTAGATGAGTAACCAAGAAGAATTCCTTCATCTGATCTGGGTTCAAACTTGCCAAGCTTTTCATCATTATTTTTGATAAAGAATTTACTTCCAAAAACTCTAAAATGCTTCACAGAGGGAGAATTACCATACCAAAGTTCATATGGAGTTTTGTCACTATTTACCCGAACATGAGCCTTGTTGAGAATGTTAGCTGCTGTATGTGCTGCTTCACTCCAGAACATGTTAGGAGTTCCAGAATCATCAAGCATATCTCTAGCCATTTGAACAATTGTTCTATTCATTCTTTCTGCTACGCCATTTTGTTGTGGAGTGCCTGCTACAGAGAACTGTCTTTTTATGCCATGTTGTTCACAAAATTCAAAGAATTCATTTGATGTATATTCTCCTCCTCGATCGGATCTAAGACACTTGATTTTTAGATCTAATTCATTTTCCACCAGTACTTTGAAGATCTGAAATTTTTCAAATGCTTCATCTTTGTGTTTGATCAACCCAATCCAACACATTCTAGAGAAATCATCAATAAATAAGATATAGTATTCTTCACCACGTGGTGAATTTTTCCTCATAGGTCCACATATATCAGTATGAACGAGTTCAAGAGGCCTTCTTGATGAGCCTTCCTTGGCATTAAATTGAACTCTGGTCTGTTTACCGAATTGGCAAAATTTTCATATGATACTCTCTGGTAGAGTAATATTGGGAAGACCACGAACAGCTTTAAGTCTGCTTGATTTGTTGATTTGAGAGAAGCTCAGATGCCCCAGCCTTCTATGCCATAGCCAATTTTCTGAAGATTTGCTCAAGTAGCATTGATCTTTGTTGTTCTTCAATACATACAGGTTGTTTGGAGTTCTTTTTCCTTTTATAATTGTTTTACTTGTATCAAGATCACGTACCACACATTCTTTTGAACTAAAGACAACCTCAGTTCCTTGATCACACATTTGACTCACACTTAACAGGTTATGTCTTAATCCATCCACATACATGACATTATTAGCTTTCACCTTTTCTTTTAAAAAAACAGACCCTTTTCCCTTAATGATAGCAGGTGTATCATTTCCAAAAGTAACATTCTTTTCCTTTTCTAGGGCATTATATGCATGAAGTTTGTTTTTGTCACCTGTCATATGTTTTGAGCATCCGCTATCAATATACCATTGATTTTCTTCACCTTCTGCAAATAAAGCGATGCCACAATTTTCAACCTGTATTTCCTTCTTTTTCCACACTTTGGAGCTTGAAGGAACATGTTCTTTTGGCTGGACTTTGCTCCTGCATTCAGATTCTTTATGGCCAAATTTATTGCAATAAGCACATTCAACTTCATTTTGAAGAGGAGAAAAGTTGTTATAGGTATTCTTCTTTGGTTCAGTATCCAACCTTTTCTTTCTTGCTTCTCTTGTCATGATGGTTTTATAAGCAACACATTGAGCAACTTTATGACCAAAATTGTGACATGTAAAACATTGTCCATTGAAGTAGAAATTTCTTTGATCATGAAATATTCTATTTGGATTAACCTGTTGGTTGGAGCTTCTTTGAAAGTTATTCCTGTTAGTGTTCCTTGAATTGAGATGATCCCGCTTTACCTGTAAAGATTTCTTACTTCCTTGTTGAGTGGCAGAATATTGTAAACCAGTTGTTGCTGCCTTTAGATAGTTTGGTGCTGAAGCTTGAGAGGATTCTCCAATATATCCAAGACCTATTTTTATGAGAGGAGAACGTTGTACCTTGATAATTTCATCTAAGGTTTCCAATCCTTTAGCAAATCTGAGATTCAGAGTCTTTACTTTCTCCAATTATTTTCTTAGACTTACCACTTCACATTCTGCTTTCTCCCTGTGTTTCTTTTCTTCTTCAATCTGATTTTTCAACGTCTCTATGATTATCTTATTTTCTTCTAAGTATATTTTGAGTTGATTGTTTTCCTCAAGAAAATCATTGTCCTCTAGAGCATCCACAAAAGTATCCTTTTCTTCTCTTGATTTTTGTTCAAATGCCATGAGAAGTCTAAGATCTTGTTCACATTCTTCCTCACTATCAGATAACCCATCACTGTCTTCATTAGTATAATAACTTTTCTTAGTGCTAGATTGGTTTTTATTCCTTCTTGCTACTTCTTTAGCAGATGTTTCTTTATAAGGACATTTTGTAGCATAATGACCAACTCTTCCACAATCAAAACATTTGAAAGGAAGCTTACCTTTGAATCTTCCGGTTCCTGGTTGGAGTCTTCTCACAAAATTTGCCTCATCTTCTTCTGAGATATATCCTGAACCTTCTGCCTTTTGAACTTCTTTCCCTTTTGTAGAAGCTTTAAAAATAGCTTCTTTGACTTTAGATGGTCCTCCTCTCCTCATTTCATATGCAGTCAGTATGCCATGAAGTTGCACCACAGTAAGAGTTTGAAGATCTTGTTTTTCTTCAAGAGCAGAGACTTTTGATTCAAATTTTGCCGTTAGCGATCTTAAGATTTTCTCAACCAAAGTAGATTCGGTTATTGTTTCTCCCAGATTTCTCATACGATTTACAACATCATCAACACGTAAAAATAAACTGGCAATATTCTCATCATTATGCATTCTTAAGTTTTCATATTCAATTATGAGAGATTGAAGTTTTGCACTTTTTACCTTTGCATCACCTTCATAACTTAGAATGATTTTGTCCCATATTTCCTTTGTTGTATTCAACTGCATGACTTTGACAAATTCTGCTTCAGTTAGACTTCCTGTTATAGCATTGACCGCTTTTGCATTTGATTCATAATTCTTCCTTTCAGTTGGATCTGTTGGTGTAGCAGTTGGATATTGATATCCTTTTTCAACAATGGCCCATATATCTGCTCCCATAGACTGAAGATAGGATCTCATCCTTATTTTCCAGAAGATTAAATTACTTCCGTTGAAGAGTGGAGGCTTGATAGATGTTGTTCCCTCTTGATTGCTCATCTTACTTGATCTTCCTTCTAGCGATTAAGCCTTTTCAGAAGGACCTGCTCTGATACCAATTGTTGGAAAAATGCTGAGGGCGGGGTGAATCAGTATTTAGTGCAGACAATAAAACTTTGATTTTTCTTTCTTAAAAACCCATACACTACTTTCCTGATGCCAACCCGCGTATATACGCAAATATCCTTTACAGAACTCGTGTATATCCAGTGATTTAATTATGCATTTAATTCTTGACTCAGACCATTGCATTAATCATTCATCAGATATTTATACAACAGCAAACAGGTGTAGAAAGAACAGAATAATCATCACACATAAGCAACACACATGGACACCAGGATTTTTAGGTGGAAACCCAATTCGGGAGAAAACCACCGTTGTCGTCGTCTCAGTCTTCAATCTTTATTATTAAGAAAAATTCTTACAACATGTACTGGCACAGACTCATACCAGCACGCAGGCACCCACCTGCAGAAGGCTACAACCTTCTCTCGTTTACCAGACTATCCTGGAAGGGAGCTACGACCCCCTGCTCTCGTTTACCAGCCTCACCTGGAAGGGAGCTACTACCCCCTGATATTAACACCAGCCTCTACTGGTAGACAGCTTCTACTTTCAGACTGAAGGCTTCAACCCTCAGAACCACTGTAGACCATGTTTCATCTATTTTCAAACTGGATCAAACAGCTTCAACACAATACTTCACTTATCAGCAAACATCCTTTTCCCATTGCATCAAATAGAACAGTGAAACCATTGTAACCAAAATATCAGAGATAGCCCAGACTTCAGAATAGATATACAGACTCTCAATCAGCTTTGAGCAACCATCAGTTCAAATTACATACGCACTTTTCTTTAAATAGACCCGCGTATATACGCGCTTTTAATAAAGCCAACCCGCGTATACATCTGTGCACTTTTCAGAAAAACCCTAACAGTCCATATGCGCCTTTGTTTGAACAGATCCGCGTATATACGCGCTTTTCATGAAACGAACTTGCGTATAGATCTATAAAAGATAAAATTTGCAGAATAGACCAGATCTATGGACTTACCCAGATTTCTTCAATATCTTCAATAGATTTGCGCCAGGTCTTCATTACTTCTTTTCAGGTCATCCTAGAGATTCATCATTTCCAGATCTACAGCCTTTGAACCTTTATCATATTCGCAGGTGCATCATAGATTCATATCTATTGATTAAGAACAGAGTTCAACCATGCAGATAAACTTCAGAGTGAAGTATTCATTAAAACCCAGACACAGCACACTCCTTGCACAATGATTTTCTTCTCCTTATATAGGTTTACCTTTTATTAATACCATGATTCAAAACCACATAACCTCCGATGGTATTCCTGGACAAGGTCACATAAACAATCTAGCGCTCAATGCAATGGGTCAATACCATGGTAAGAACCCCTGGTTTTATATCTTTAGAGTGCAATTAGGCATACGGGACTTGGCACGTATTTTTCCGCGTGCATACGCTACTTCGCCTTAACAAATCTACGTATGCATAGTGACATACCTTATTTATCATTTCTATGGCACTTCCTGAAATTCCGTTCTTCTGTTACTTCTGAGCTACTTGTAGAACATCAGATTTACATCATTAATAAAGTCATCAAGCATCAAGAACAAATTCATTAAGTAGGTTGCCATCATCTTCATCAAGTGGGTTGCCATCAAGGACACCACTCTGTATCATATTGCCAACAAAATTTTGAACGGACTCACAACTTCTTTGGTGTGGAGATGAAAAAACTGAGCAAAAATCCAGTTTGAGTTAAGTTTAACCAGCATTTTCTCAAAGCATGTCTTGTCTTATAAGATTCCCAACCCTCCTTAGGTGCCTCTAGAGGAGACTGCGACACCTCCTCCTTTTCCCAAAACTGTTTGCTTTTATGGAGAAAGTCATTTTCCTCCATTTTGGTCTCTTGGATGAGAAGAATGTCGGGCCTTTCCAACATTTCTAGACTTTTAATTGCTTCTTCTTTTAGGTTGCTCCCCATCCATTTGCAGTTCCAGGAGACGATCTTCATTACTTCCTTTTTTGAGCTGAGAGGGCTCCCTTAGAGCCCTGACTTTGATTTCTGTGTGCTTTAGGGTTTTTTGCCAACATCTTTTCTAGGGTTGGCTGGGTCCCCTGCAGTTTCTCCTTATGGGTTTCTTGTTCTCTTTTTTCTCTGGAGGATTTCTCTCCCCTGGTAGATCTTCTAACCGAATTTTGGGAGTCCCCAATTTCTCCTTCTTCCTCCGACTCCTCTGAATCCAGATCTTCCCCCTCAGAGACAACCTCTTTCGTTCCTCTAGGATATTCACCAATATTTAGTTGTGCTAGGGTTTCTTGCATTTGAATATCCTTTTGCATGATCTGTGGTCGATTTCTTGGACTTCCTTTGTCTCTGAGCTCAAGGCCGCAAAACTATTCTCTTGGCCTTTCTGGGAGGGTTTGGCTTTAGGAATACTCCCCGTGGGAGTTGAGCTTCCCTTTCCTTTTTCCGTTTGCCCTGACTTGGGGGCTCATTTTAGATTTCTTGGCTTGCTGCCATCCTTCTTCTTTCTCCTTTTCTGGGGCTGCATTTTTGGGACAGTTCTTGGCGAAGTGGCCATACTCATGACATCTGCGGCATTTGAACGACAACTATTCGTAATATAGTTTCTGCAGATGGGACCAGTTCCCCACCGTTAGCTTAATGGCTTATAGTAGCCCAACTTCAAGATCCACCTCCACAGATTTTGGCACAGTTGTATTGGTCCTTGTTGTTTGTTCTGTCTATGAATTTCCCAAGTGCATTGCCAATTTGTTGCAATTATTCCCAGTTCCAGCAGTGAACCGGTAAGTTTGGGAGCCGGACCCAGACTAGAACGACAGATGGGACATCCTCCGAGGGATCGAAGTAAGGAGTCCAGCGATTTAGGTACAGCCCTTGAGGCCCCATGAAATAGGGTTCGCTTCTGAAAATCAAGTCCTTGTCTTCCTTCATGTTGAATTCGAAATCGAAATAACCCCGCCCTAGGAAGTATGAGGTGACGCTATTGGCAATAAGGGGCTTCCAATTGCGAGTGATCTAGGCCTCGATTGTTTTTGGTGAGGGCCATAAGCCCATGAACTGACCAACCAGAGCTTGATTTGCAAGGGAAAGGGCTACTCGCATCGGACCCTCAGGTAGGAGTGCCACCGAGGGGATCTCATCCAGCCGCTTGAAAAATTTGGAGGAGAGTTACTTCTTCTTCTCTGGCTGGGAAGCGATTAGGAGCTTGAACGCCTCGATCTCAAGTGGAGGAGGAGGAGGAGGCGGAGGTGGAGGAGGGTCCTGAGAATCTGCCATTGGACCGAGCCCAAGCCAAGGTGAGCACCCCGATGGCACCACCCTGATGCAGAACCAGAAACCCTAAGCGCGGTGGAGGGCAGAGCGTGGGCTCAGTGGCAAAAAAACCACGAAACCTTGGCGAATCTTACTAGTCCCCAATATGTAAATTGTAAAAATTTTAATCATATTTTTGTAAAAATATTTAGGTTTCTAATTATTTTATGTTAGTATATATAAAATTTTGGCGACTTTTAGGGTAAAATAATTTTATACTATAAAATTTGGGCGAATCAATTTTCAAAAAAATGGAAATTGTTGGGGAAGATTGGATCGGTGTTGACTGAGCCGGGCTTAAGTATATCTGCCCATCTGCGGCCCTCGACCCATCCAAGGAATAACATCTCCACCACAAAGAGAGTTGTTTTATCTGTGAAATACTCCAGCTCTCCTGCAGTGTACCAGGAAGGGGTGTTGAGGACCTGCAACTTAGTTAACAGCTCTTGAATGAAGATTCCAGCTGCCCCCAACATTGCCCATCTGCAATGAACAAGCTCGGACTGTACAATCTAAACCCCTAGCACATAGAAAACATAGTTGTAGCAAAGCCAACATCTTTCATGTCTACTACCCCAAAAAGATAATGGTAAGCAAAAACCTCTTAGTATTTACACTTCCTTAAGAGAGTATAAAAGCAAGTATACAAACATTAAAATATAAACCAAAAAGAATAAAACCAATAAATCTAATACAGAGATTGTGCTTTACAGAAACCAAGTTACAAACCTAGATTAACAATCACAGTATCCTTGTGGCATTCCTCATGGACAAGTGGTATCAAAGCTTCCTTCTCTCGAACTACGATGCCTATAAGCCCACCCTTCATTGCAATCCTCCAAGTATGGACTCGACCACCATCAGTAATTCCCGCACACATACCAGCCCCAATGGATACCTAGCTCAACTTATCACCATGTGGAATGAAAGGACCATGTCCATACAATGGGGTAGCTGGCACATTATATACTCCAGCCACAGGATTTGGTACAACATGAGTCCACTAATGAACATCTCCATCATTAGTTAAAGCAATGAAGTCTTCTGGTGGGAGTGAAAATATTAAAATATTATAATAATCACTACACTCAACATAAATGAGTACCCATCCTTTCTCTAGAAACAGTCTGCACAAATCCACACTTTCATTTCTAAAATGTAATTTTTGCACACATGTACGTGGACATGAATACACAGTAGAATGAGAAAGAGTGGATTCATTAATTCATTATATGATGCAATGTCTGATTAAGTCATTACATATTGGGAGAAGAGGAGTACATTTCATATCTACCAAATACCTAACTAACAAAAACCACATTTAATACTATATTAAATGCCTCATAACTACATCTTCTATTTGGCAGCTCTGGCAGCTCAATTTCACAAATTTTCTAGGTGGTGACTAGTTAAAATTTGTATGACAGCTATCAATGTTCTTTGTTATCCTCTGCTACATGTTGGCTTCTCTTTTGGTGGCTTAATCACTTTGATTCAGTGGCTCTACCATGAAGAAAAGCTATACATTTTGACATCTCTCTTGGCAGCTACCCACTCACTGACAACATCTGGAGCTTAATTCTTTGGTTATTCAGCAGATAATATCTACCCATGTGATGACAGGCTTCACAAAAGGAAAACCTATAATGTTCCTACACTTAGCGTCACTCCATGAATCGAGATATTGATTTGATATCATCAATTCTATGATTCTTTGGCCTGCCTTCTGCAATATTTTTGTGGGTTTTTCCTTGTGCTATGAATTCCCATGGTTCTCACAGTTTGATTGCATACATATACACAATCCCTTTGACTCACTCCAGGATGGCTAGCCTTTGTTATCTTTTGTCCAATTAGACTAATTTCCAAATTAAATCTAAGGCAAAAAAATTGTAGTGCCAGCTGGCATCAATAAAGGAACTCAGGTATCCGAAATACAATAATGCCATCATGGCAATGGAAAGTTGCAAACATGATAGACTTTACCAAAAAATATTATAGAGTTGAATATCATGTACCAACCGAGCTCTTCTAGTAGCTGGAGAATTGTTTTTGTTATTGTGTCACATACCTTCCCAGCCTTTGGTCTCAGTAGGGTTTTGGAGTATTAACTTCCCATCCATAATTTTCTGCCGTTGTGGTTGTTTGGCATCTAAGATTCCCATAGACAACATTGGAAACTTGCCATTCAGGGGCTGATTGGGTTGGCTGTGAGGTCAGTTGTGGTGGTGTTCATGGTGTGCCCTAAATGCCTGGTCTGCTTTGTGTTTGGGGTCGTTCACCACTGGGATGAAATTGCTATGATCTGGTTGAAGGAGGCAGAGAATCAGTTGGAGTCTCCTATTCATACAGAGTTTTCAAGGAAACACTTACAGCTTTTGCAAACTTCAGATTAGAATTGTATGCATTATCTATGACCTGGATAAACATGTAGATTGATATTTACTTTGCTTTTTACAAGTATTATAATAGCATAGTTATTAATGTAATCAATTTGCCAACATTCTAATATGGAATATACCACTGGAGGATTGGACTATTATGCTGCATGCTATAGTCTAGCACACATGAAAGTTGCACACAAATCCAAAGAGACTAGTTGTAAGTTAAGGAGATCTAGATCTCTTCAGGCTTGTTAACTGATTTCATCTCTCTAGATAGAGAAATGCCACAACCGAGCAATTTTATAGGGTGAGGGTCTTTTCTTTGCTGATTCTGCCAGATGTTTCAACTCTGTATTTTTGGTCAGAATGAAGTAACTTAACTCCAAAAACTTGCTTAAAACAGGTTATGACCTTTTTTTAATGATTTGGCCAATTTCAGTTCCATTCTGGTTTGACTTCTATGAATTAAATTTAATAGAATTTCCTAAGAGATTGCAGTGCAAAATTAAAAGCTGATGGATTAGCTGCTAAGTTAACTTAGCATAATATATCTAACCGGGGGGAATATGCCCAGGATTCCATGCAAGGAAATGAATATCCTTAAAGGCTTAGATATAAATGAAATTGATAAAACCTAACTTCCTTGCAATGCATTGAACATATAACTAAGCCTTTTGCAACATTTATCAGATGCAACTAAACCTCTTCGAATGATTACTGTGCACACAGCTAAGCCTTGTTATGCTAACTGCATTTATTATTATGCCAATTGAGGGAATATACGACGATACACTTAATGGACATTAATTCCATGTAGATATGCAGAACTAGATTATTTATCTGGAATGGAACACTATTCTAGTATCCTTTTATTATTATTATTATATTAAAGTGTCACTGTCATTAGAGAGTGTCTTGTGATGCAGAGGATGCCCACGCAACGATCACATTTCTTTAATGCTTTGCTTCTTATTTATTTTTGACCTGCAATTTGGGACACACCAAAGAGGGGAGGTTCTGTTCTAATGAGGGGCGTCCTTATAATTTAATTAACAGATTTCGTGTAGTGGTCGGTTGCTCTAGAATCCGGCAGAGATGAGTGTCAAGGGCCATCCAGGCATGGATCGAAATTACTCGGACAGGACCAGCAGGATGTACAGTAGACACTGTGAATTAATGGGGTTTGGTGTGGTTGCTTGCGGACATTTTTTTAGTTTATTTTATTTTCCCCACCGTTTGTGCAAGAGGTGGATTGGCAACAAACCATTCCACGCAGAAAAAAGGAACAGATCATGTGCATACTAGATAAGAAGATTGCTCAGACTCGCCAAGGACAATATAACCGGTACTTGGTACAGTGGGAAGACTTCGCACCAAAAGAGAGTACATGGATCATAGAGCAGGAATTGCAGACCTTGGACCCTGTTCAATGGCAACTATTTGAGCACAGCAAATTGCAGGAGTTGTGATGTTTCCAACCAGAGGCGAATGATGCAGAGGCTGCCCACGCAAAAATCGCATCTCTTTAATGCTTTGCTTCTGATTTATTTTTGACCTGCATTTCAAGCACACCATCAACATCCTCCAAGATGTGCCGATGTCTTTCCATAGAATCAACAGAGCTCTCTGGCTCTTCTTGCACTTTAACAGCTTCAATGGGTGAATTATCCTCATCTTTCCTCAAGTCATTTGCACTTGGTTCCTCGTCATCTTCAAATATATGTGGCATCAAGAATCCTGGTAACTGAAAGGTTGTATTAGTGCCATATTCATCAAGCATCCCTTCAATTTCCCTCAATGGGTCATCAACAGCACACTGTACTCTAGAGGGATGCCTTGATGAGATAACACCAGCTTTATCATCATTTGAAGATCCAATCTCATTCATGTAACGATGCAGAACAGGTTCTGGAAGAATTCTTCGTTCAAGCTAAAGCCTCAAAAGCTTAAGACACTAATGACGATTCTCACGTGCAATGCTACCTTATGGAGTAGCTGCACCCAACAAGCGTGGAAGAGCACTCTGTACAGCAGGAAGATATGTATCTCCAGCCATACCTTTTTATGTGTGTGAACATTGAGTTATTGAATCCACCAAAAAGAACAAGTCTATCCTCTGATGGAAACTCGCTTCATTTTCCAGCCTACGAACAATAAGCTCTACAACCTCCCCAGCAATGCCATATTTTGTAGAGTCAATAGCATGGTGCGATGCTCTGCCAATAATTTCCTTTGTCCTTGACAATATCTCAAGTATTCCTTCAAAGGTGTCCTTGGAAATTGCTGCTTCTGTATCCCCGCTAAGTGTCCCTCCAACTGATTTTCGCTCTGAGTCTATTTTACCTTCTTCACTTGATTCCAGATCCATCATATTTTCCAGGCCCCACTACTGTGCATTAACTTTGGGACTTCTTGGTTCCACATGGGCAATGGCATCCTTTGTATCCTCAGTTGCCTCACCATCAAAGTGAAGTTGAATAGGTGAACTGTGTTCTGAACTACTCCCTCAGATTGGCGAAGGACTAGAAATAAAAGGAATAGAATTCTCAGTTTCTTCAATTAAAAAGGGATGTGGCAGAGGGGCTGAACGAGCTTGTTCTCGCTTAGCTTGTGCAGCTGCTATAAGATTCTTCAGAGATGTAGATGGAGTTGCCATATCAGAATCATTTGGCACATTTCTGAGTTTTACTTCTTTTGCAGCATCATACACTTGTCTGAGCTTGGTTAATTTTTCTAAATGCAACTCTGTAGGATGTGACACACCATCCAATTTCATTGTTGTAGTACCATTTATCTTCACTTTACATTTTGAAGGAGTTGTGACTTTTTCTGCCGGAGGTTCAATGCCAGATTTTATAGGGGAAACTTACTCATGCTTGTGAACAGCCAATTGCTTAGGTAACTTCCCTTGGTTAAGCTTCTCTGACCCAGAATTCCCACGATCTTTCTTAAGGCCTCTGCTATTTTTCTTTGCTGGGGTCATGCAAGATTTCTTCACCCTGATGATCTTTGACTTGTATTCACATTGTTCAGCCTCACCCTTTAGTGCAACATGAGCCTTGTTCAGAGGTGTGCTGATTGAATTGCCTTGTCTTGAAGCTAAATTTGCACCATCTTGCTTCTTTGGAGAAAATAGCACTGGTGCAGTCATGCTGTGTTTCTTTTGTTCTTCCAATTTATAATCAAACAGTGATGATTCACTAGGAATTTTTGTGTTTGCATTCCTCTCATCCTTATCTCCATTCTTTTGTTTATCTACGTGCTTATAGGTCTTTGAATCTTGAAACAATGGATTCACCTGCTTCTCCTCTACCCAACTGACCAGTTCTGAAGGAAACCTCATAAAGGATTGATATGAATCTGAAGATGCTAGAGGTTTCTTGCTGCATCCTATTTCATTTGCTGATTTTGGAATCAACATGTCTACTTTGACACATTCCTCATTTCCCTTAACTGCCTTCTTATCATTCTCGAAGCATTTAGTGTAAGGCCTTTCATCTGCAGAACTCCAACATGTGCCATCCTGTCCAGCAACACCAGTTGTCATTGGCTCCACTGAAGCAGTAGCAGCTTCTGCAACACATGCAGACATAGCTTCCTGAGCCCGGTGATGTCGTTTAGAGGGGGGTAGGGCTGCTTCATCACTTAGTAAGCTACTTCGCAGATGATATTTATCAGCCTTTGGTGGCAAACATGTAGCCCTTTCCATTAAAATTGAAGGCACCTGCCCATGTGGCAAATCTCCTTCAGTTTCAAGACTTTGAACTTGTGACATTACAAGTTCTCAAATGGCATTCCTTTAACATAAATGCATTATCTGCTGCAGTATTTTCTCCTGTATTGTCAAAGGCACTTATCATGCCTCCTTTACTGGAACCTTCTACAATTTTTTTGGTTTCATCTTCAGCATCAACTCTTTCCCTTTTTACCAAATGTGGATATTCATCAAAGTTGAGTTTATGTTTCCTTCCCTTAATCTGTGTTCGTTTCTTTCGATGATCTACCCCTGGTAATAATTCAAGAAAATTATCTTCTTCTGTGCAAGTATTTATCTTTGTTTGATCCTCATATCTCTGCGGTAGTGTTGATAATCCTGAATTATGTTTCTTCAAGAGATTTCCTTTTTTTCTTCAGAATTTAATTCTGATGCAAAAAGTGTTTGATACTGCCCTAACTTCATTCTCTTCAGTCACAGATGTAGAAAGCACATGATCTTTGTCATTAGGAACAAAGTTTTCATGAATATGTTCAAAATCTTTTTCACCCTTCACATTTTCTTTGAAGTTTGAAACCTGATTGTCGTCTTCAGTGTTTCCATGTTTAAAAGATTCAAAATTGCTAACACTGTTATCTGTCACTGATTTTGTCCAATCTTGGATCTCACTTTCAGGCATTAATCGAGAACTTCTAGTTTCTTTTTCTATGCTTAGGTGTTTGATAAGTATTTTTGGGTCTGAAATCATTTTGGAATTGGGATTTCTGCTGTACATCCTGTTGGTCCTGTCTGAGTAATGTCGATCCATGCCTGGACGGTCCTTCACACTAATCTCTGCCAGATTCTAGAGCAACCGAACACTACACAAAATCTGCTAATTAAATTATAAGGACGCCCCTCATTAGAATAGAACCTCCCCTCTTTGGCGTGTCCCAAATTTCAGGTCAAAAATAAATCATAAGCAAAGCATTAAAGAGATGCGATCGTTGCGTGGGAAGCCTCTGCATCATCTTGTTAGATTTTCCTGGTAACAATGTTAAAACCCAACTACCATTAATTGGGGCTTATTTTATGTACTATTGTGTGGTTCACATTGTGGTTGTCATGAATTTGTGAACTCCAGCCTAATTTTTCCGTACTTTGTAAATGATTCAGGATATGTGGCTCTATCTCTCTGGGAATGAGAGGTTCTATGATTTTAGTGATGAAATGAGAGGTTCTATGATTTTAGCGATGAAGCAGCTCTTGTCTGGCAAGAAACCAATGTACCTTTTGCAGTCTGGGGCCAAAATAGTGTTTGAAAACATACAATAGTTTACCATCCTTCATAGGTATTTGAGATAATTCAATGTAGATTCTGGTTTTGGTATATATAACTGTTTTTCTATTAATACTTGTAATGTGATCTTACTTTCTACCATATTATATTTTGGACTATTTGATTTGAATATCAGTTGGCATATAAGTTGTTAATATAAAACACTTGAATTGGTTGACATACTTGGTGGAGGCTAGAACAGGTTTTAGCATATTAAAGTATAATGGTGTAATTTTTGTATTTATTTCCAGGCTGTAAAGAATAATGGGAGTGTGTATGCTCATGTCTTCTTTTCTTGTTCAGGATATGCTCCAGATCCTAGTGATCCTGAGTATGATCCATTTGCTACTTTAGGAAAAGCCACCGTAAGTTTGAATGTGCGTGCAGATTACACTTGAGAATTTGCATATTTTTGGCTACAATTGCACCCTTTGAAGGATGTTGCTGTGGATTGAATTGCAAAGAATAAGCATGATGTATGTTTTCTTTGCTGAATTGTGTAGCTATTGTTACATATCTTCCAAAGCCAAAGGTAGATAAGCGTAAGAGCCTGCTGAGTGGTTGCAGTTGGAGACCAGGATGGATCAGAAATTGAGGTAAAGATATTTTTCTTCTTACCAGACATTTGTTGCCTGGAATATTGATTATCAATATCTGTTACAAAATTCTGAGCATTTGGAGAAGAATATGTCAAGTGTTCAGTTATAATTATTTCTTTTCTTCATGATTCAAGAGATACTCTTTGGTAGTTTGTGTAGGAGGTCCGAATTAAAGGTTATTAATCTGCCCCTCAGTGCCTTCACTAGCCATAGCATTCCCTTGACACTAAAAATTGCATGCCACAAATCAAAAGCCATGATTTGGTTAGATCGCATGGAGAAGCAATATGAATTGCAACAGGGCCTTGAATCTCAAAAAGGATGTCAACCAATCCATTCAAAAGAAACCTACTCTATATTGTAGAGAAACCAACAAACAATTCCAAGAGGCATATGATTCTGACAGATGATTGTTTGTCAAGATTCTGACCATATTTCAACGCTGCTATACGAGATCTAAATGGCTGCATCCCGCATTTGAAGCTACAATATTATCTTTAAATTCTAGAGCATAGAAGTGCGTCTTACCCACTGCAATTCATCATTAAAATTTCAATAGCATCCTCATTTTGGAAATCGGGGTAGTGATTTATTAGTTAGACATGGTACGGGCTCCGCATTCTACATGTAGCTAATGTCAAAATTAGAAATTACTTCAAAATTCAATCAAGAATGTGCAAAATGCAGTATAAAATGATTCTAGCACACTTTAGAGACTGTAACCAGAGCTGTTCTTTGCAAGTATCTTTCAACAGATAAAAGGACCTGCATGTTTCCTACAAATGTCTGCAAGGAAACCTGTTACCATTGCTTCATCATAGGAGCAGATTAGTTGAAAATTCATCGATACAATATATAGATGAATATCATTTACAAAGTTTCACATTAGCCATAAGTTGATAATGGTGGTTTACAAAAAGGAGAATCCACATATAGAAGTCTTAATAGAGTTGTAACCAAATGGAACTGTAGTTGAATCTTCAAGAATGCACTTTTATTCCTCATTTGCTGCTAGATTTCACTGGTTTCTTCCTTGGTCCCATTCGACCTCTGTTTTTCTTCTTGAAAGCTACTATCAAGAATATTGCTACACATATTACTTTCGTGGTAGTCCTGAGACCTGCAACATAATGAATATTCTTGTTATCTAAACCCCTAGTACATAGAAAACATAGTTGCAGCAAAGCCAACATCTTTCATATCTACTACCCCACAAAGATAATGGTAAGAAAAAACCTCTTAGTATTTACACTTACTTTAGAGAGTATAACATCAAGTATATAGAAATTAAAAATATAAACCAATAAAAATACAAAACCAATAAATCTAATACAAAGATTGTGATTTGCAGAAACCAAGGTACAAACCTAGATTAACAATCGAAGTATCCTTGTGGGTTTCTTCATGGCCAAGTGGTGTCAAAGCTTCCTTCTCTGGAACTACCATGCCTATAAGCCCACCCTTCATCGCATTCCTCCAAGTATGCACTCGAACACCATCTGTAATTCTAGCACATATACCAGCCCCAATGGATACTTGCCTCAACTTATCACCATGTGGAATGAAAGGACCATGTCCAGACAATGGGGTAGTTGGCACATTATACACTCCAGCTGCAGGATTTGGTAGATCATGAGTCCATTGATGAACATCTCCATCACTAATTAGAGCAATAAAGTCTTCTGGTGGGAGTGAAAATATTAAAATATTATGACTAGAATATCAGGAAGCTTTTAATGATGTCTATGAGCAAGAGGGTATTGCTGGAGAAGATTGCCCACTTAGCTACTGATATGGGTCTCCCCATGGATTTCAGAACTAATTTATGCAACAGGGATCCTGAATTTTTTGAGGTTGTTGATACAGATTATGGGCTTGCATTGGAGTTAACTTCATGGGATCCTACTCTTGCAGTCTCTTTTGCAGAAAAGGCCTTGGAAGAAGCTAATAATCTGGACAGTGATCTTATACTTGACAGGCCTTGGAAGTTCAAGAAGTTAAATCTCGTTTAGTTCTAAGTGCTGTACCCACCATTAATTAAGCAAGTGGTTGTTAAGGTAAGTGAGCCTATGGAAGGTAAATAGTAAAGATGGTAATTAAGTGGGACTAAAATTGTTGAGTGTGCATCTAAATTTCCTATGGAGTTGCCCATATGGCATTCCCACCAAAGGTGTGATCCTGAAACATTGGCCTGATGAAGTAGAAAAGAGTTGCTGAGTCTTACGGTGGAGAAGAGAAGACTGGTTGATACTCTGACCCATTTCAGGCATGCCTTCAAGTTTTCTAACAAGGTAAAACTCAGGAACTTTTTAGCTCTGGATTCCTCAAAAGTTATAAATTGTTAACCCACTAGTTGAGTAATAATGTAAAATTAAAGTGTTACCTAGTTCAGTAACAATGCAAACTATTGACTGTTAATTATTGGACTGTCTTACTATGATTTGAGCCCTTTTGACATAGGTCCTTTTAGAATGTTGAATTCGCCTCAAATAGGTCCTTGTAGAATGTTGATATGAGTCTATATGTATTCTACACCTAAAATAGGCCAAAATTACAATGGCCATAAGGCTGAATTTCAGGCCTGAAATAGGCCAAAATTGTGGATGCTACATTGGCCTAAATTTAGAGATTAATGTGCTTACTACAGGTCTATAGGTTAGAAAAAATATAGGTCCAAAAATTCCATCCAGGGGTCTAAAAATATGTCTCGTTTATTTTCTCTCCTACACTATTCTTTAGCTTCTCTTTACCAAGATAATATGATATTAATTGATGCTTATTCGATTTGAACATTGGTTCTTATATATTTGTCTTCCACAATGGAGGTAAATGATTATTGGAGAGGCATGTCATGCCTACATATGTAAGTTAGTAGTCTTTCATGTTTGATCTTAAAAAAATAATTTTTATTCAATGAAAAGGAATTAGGATGTGTATGAGCACTCATTTAAAATATTATAAATTCCTCTCCAAGCCGGTGTCAAACCCATGAAGCAAGTAAACCAAAGATTCATTTTATTATTATTGACTTCATCTTTACATAAGTACATAATTACATAGTCATTATAATGAAGACCTACCTAGTTACATAGTTAGATCTGATTTGTTATACCTTCAAACTAGTTCCTTCTTTTAGTTGGTTCTTGCACTGTCAACTTCATAGGAAAGAATTCAGATTCTTTCAAACTCAATGTAAGCAGCTATTCCGAGATCCTCGAATGTTCTATTTCACTGTGTATACATATTACTGTTTTGACCTTATTTTGTGCTTCGATTGTAAATACTTCACTGTACATGTCTCTAACTTCTGTTGACCATTTCTGTGAGACCCTATGTCATGATACCATCAAACTGAAATGGCATACTTCTCATCAAGTTGTGATGGCACTGAACCAGTGAGACCTTTCTCACTGTGGTAGCACGAAACAGTGATAGATTTTTTACTGTGGTAGTTCCAAATTGTAGTGTCATACTTATCATGTGATTGATTATACCGAGACTGTAGTTGACCTGTGATTATAACACTGAATATCTTCACTGTAATATGGATTATACTGATATCCTTTTGTCACACCGAGCCTTAACTATAAATACACCTTTATAACTCATTCTCCTCACTGCCGTGGTATCGAAATAATCTTATAAGAGTAGTACTGAATTGAGGCAGAGGTAATTTCAACACTGATGTCATTGAGATTGACCTTTCTTGTGAACTTGCACCTAGTTTAATTATTGGATTGTCTTACTATGATTTGAGCCCTTTTGACATAGGTCCTTTTAGAATGTTTCGAGTCCTTTCAAACTACCTTTGATCATAACCATAGCTCTGATACCATGTTGAGAATTTAAGGGCTATAGATTAATACAAATTCTCTTCTTGATAACTACTTGTGAGCTTGTTGAGTTAATCCTTCATCAAGTCAATTATCAAAGTGCTTATACAAATGTAGAGACAAAATTGATCTTTCTTGTAACTGAGTATTTTGCAATATAGTTAGGAAGGTAAATCTCTGATTTACCTTCCTTACTTGAGGTTTCTGACTTTTACAATTATTTCCTCAGAGATAAATTAATCATATCCTTTAGTCAATATCTCAATCTTCCAGTTACTTCAGCAATTACTAACCTTTAGCTGCTTCTGTAGAATACGTCCTTCAGTTACCTTGGAAGGTGTATCATTCAGTTCTTCCTTTAGATAAGTCTGCAATCAAAACTGTTCTTGTATTTTCTATCTTTCAAATGTTGTCACCTTCAAACTTATACGTAGACAATCTTGTCCTTAGATCTGATTTGTTATACCTTCAAACTAATACGTTATTCCTGTTCTTTCTTCCACCTTTTGTTAACTTCAAACTTGACTGTAATTGTTACTTAAATATCCGAAGTACCTCAGAGACAGATCCGCAAATCTGTTCTTTCTTTTAATGTGTTCTACCCCAGACGTTAACTTAATCTTTGCTCCCTTCTTTACGCTGTATTGCCTCAGTAGAATCCACAAAACTTTCTTCTTTTGCACGTTGTATAACCTCAGTATCATCCGCAGATATGTTCTCTTAACCGCAACATATGTAGGGTATATATAGTAGTTCTAGCCAAGTAATTAAGCCGACCTTATAGCCATTAAGTAGGCCGAATTTAACATTTGTTTGTAGGTCGACTTCATAGGCATATCTTCAACATTTGTAAGCCATTCTTTTGCAACGTCCTGGAGGGTTTTCTTCACTCCTTTTACATGACTCTTAATTACACTTGTGTACCTAATAGACATCAAGAAGAAGTCTATAGACCTATACTAAGAATCTTGTTCATGAAACCCATGAAGCAAGTAAACCAAAAATTCATTTTATTATTATTGACTTCATCTTTACATAAGTACATAATTATATAGTCATTATAAGGAAGACCTACCTAGTTACACTCTTCAACATTATAACTATATATAATTTTGATGTTTCTAGGTTGGAGATTGTACTATTTTCATTGGAGGATGCTACTATTGATGCGCACAAGGCTCTTGAGTTACTTGGTAGGATTCTCGCAAAATTGGTTGTTGAAGGGATATTCTTTATTCAAGATATAGCAAGGGAAATCAAGGATAGAGGTACATAGCCAGGAAGCTTATTAGAAACGAGGGGATTTTGAGGTTTTTCTCAAGAAGAAAATTTCAAGGTAGTCTGCTCACAATTTTAATGCCTGATCAATTTTGTGGTTTATTTGTGATCTCTCATGTTGATAAGTGAATGGTTGGTTAGTTTTTAGCTTGTGCTCACATTTGTTGGTTCCTGAAGCTCGAGCACTTTATAACAAAAATAGGCAAAGTCAAACAACACAAATGGTCCACTAGCTCTCTTTTCATTTGCTAATATTATAATGAAGTTTTATTAGAGGCACTGTTTGTGTGTTTATTTTGGTTAGAAAAGGGTTTGCTCTTGGTTTTATGTGATTTTCAATTTATCGTATGTAGCATGTTGAGAAATGGGAAAGAATAACGTGACATTTATTTTGCAGAAATTGATGTTGAAGGAAAATTGCTTTGACATTGTTGATGTTAAGGTATATGTTGTATAAACCATTTATAGTCTAATTTATGTTATATTCTAGTGTTCATTGTCTTTCATTTCTTACAGTGCATTGTATTTTCTTTTGTTTTCAGAAAATGAAATCAGTATTGATGGTAAGAAGCATGAATTGAAAAAAGAGAAGAGCAATAACATTGGAGTGACAAATGCAAAAAGAGAGAGGAGAACTGGTCTGGTGATACCCTTAGAACCAATATCTCGCATAAGACACACATATAAAGACTGATGATCAAGTCTTCAGAGTTGGTGAATTCACCTGTAATGCCTTGACAACACAACGATAATGTTTTGAAGTGATGAAACATCATTTCATGTGTAAATTGTAGTCCAACTAATATAAAGTTGGAAACTCATATTGTAATATTTTAACATTTCATATAATATAATTTATGTGGTTGAAATGATTTATAGTTGCACTTGATGTTGTTTAATATTGTAATTAAAATATGCGACTTTGTGTTTTCATATTAGATGAACATGCACATTGTATGACATTTTTTAAATCATACAAATTAATTTATGTTGATTAATAACGAACACAAATAAAATGAATATGCGACTAAATTAGTCATTTATAATGATTATTAATGAAATGAATATAAACTACTAAATTAGTCGTTTATATAATGAATAAATGGCTACTGCAAATGATAAATTTGTGACTACAAATGATGACTAAATTTTGTATATATACGACTATTAGTAGCTAATTTACAGTATCTTATAACACGACTAAAATTTAGTCACATTTCTTTGGTCATTAATTGGTTTCAAACAATGACTAAAATTTGCATATATATGACTATTAGTAGCTAATTTACAGTATCTTATAACACGACTAACATGTTGGTCATAGTTCTTTGGTCATTAATTGGTTTTCTTGGGTGATCATATAATAATATATTTGTTAGACATTTAATACACCAGACCCTTTAATGACTAAATGAATGACTAAATCAGTGACAAAATGAAAGACCAAATGAATGACTAAATGAATGACTAAATCAGTGACAAAATGAAAGACCAAATGAATGACTAAATTAGTGACCAAATCAATGACTAAATCAATGACCAAATCAATGACCAAATATACAACTAGATAACAAAATTGAGATAACCAATTAATGACTAAGCTAAAAACGACCAAAAGTTGGTCGCATTATAAGATACTCTAAATTAGCTACTATTGGTCACCGACCGAAAAATAGTCGTTTATATGCAAATTTTAGTCATTTTTTTAGTAACAAATTATTCAATGATCAATATGTACTGTTTCAAATTTGTCTAGTAGTGGTCATAGGTCAAAATTTTACATTTCCAAGTCAGTTTACAAATAAAATTTTGATTGCTAGATATGTCTAGGTTTTCAAAGGATACTCCCTCCATTTTATTCATGGTCATTGTCTTTTCATGCGTCATGTCCTCATTATCATCTAGATTTTCAGGTCAAGTCACCATGTTTTCACCTAGGTCAGTGTCTAGGTGTCTTTCATTTCGCCTCCATAAAAGTCCAAATTCTGTCATGTAAAAGGAAAAAAGAAGGGTCATTCACTCCCACCATACAAAGTTGTCTTTTAAAGGAGTTACCTTAGGTAGGTGAATAAAAAGAGACAATTTTTATTCATTCAAAATCTTGTTTCATTGTCAATTTCTTCAAAAAGCAAAGTGTTCTTCAAAAAGTCATGTTTTCACTAAATGACAAAAAGGTATTTTAGTTGATGTTATAAAAGGCAAAAAGTGATTCATTTCACTTATTTTACCTCCTCTTTCTCGATGAAGTGTATCTTTTACCTTCAAAATACCTTATGATTGCCAAAGGTCGAAGAAAACTGATTTTTTTTGCAAAGAAATAATTTCTGCTACGTTTCTGGAGGCTCTGCGACGCTTCTGAAAGGGATGCATGACGTTTTTGAGGTCAGCGCGATGCTTCTGGGTAGTGGCGCAACGCTTTTGGGTAGCACTACGTTTCTGCAAAAGAGTGCTACGCTTTTGGTTTTGGCTTCTAAATTAGCTTCTCAAGCTTCAAAACCACTATGCAAACTTCAAGTGACCTCCAAAACTAGTAAGTTGACATTCCAAAGCCTTCTTCAAGTGAATTCAATATTGTATGAGTGTTTTTCATCATTAGGGTCTTGCTTTCCTCCATTTTAGGGTTTCTCCTTTCTTAATTTCTTTAGGCCATTGGAGACCCTTTTCCCACTATCTAAACCCCCACTATCCAAACCTTCAACCATCCTTCACAAACCCTTCAAAAACCCTACCACAACACCTCCTACCACTTACAATTCCCTTTACCCTTCTTCCATCAAAACCATAAGTCTCCACTACTCTTTCACAGCAAAACTGGAAAATATCTACATTTTCCTATTTTGACTCACTTTTCCATACCCATTTCAAGTGATTCCACTTGTATTCTTGAGCTAACACATTACCCTACTGTCTCATTTTTTTTGGAAATTTTCCTCAACCTCCTCATACCTCATCACAAACCCTAAACCTATCGTATCCATATCCCATGTTTTTCCAAATCCACTCATCCCTACCCACTCATTTCATGTAGGAGGGTTTGATTGTGTTCACAACTACTATGGAGAGTGAGAAGAAAGTTCACAAAGGAGGCCACCACTCTAGATTTGAGCCATCCACATTGCAAGAACTTAATGCTTCCCCATATGCCAAAAGATGTTTTGAAAACACTGGTTGTCTGGGATTTTGTGAGAAGATTATGGAGGTAAGATGCCATGCGCCATTGACTACCCTCTTTGCCACAAAATTCAACAAAGATAAGGCCACCATTATAGGCATTGAATTCACTTTATTAGAAAAGGTGATCACTTCAGCAACAAGGATTCCAAATGAAGGAGAAGCCTGGTTCAAGGGCATGGAGTTAGAACTTGGAAACTATCCAATGTTCCTAAACCCTCATTAAAGTTATGAAATTGAACATGTTTTCCATTTCAGGCATCTACTTGACTAGTATGCCCCATTAATGAATCTCATCATGAAATATTTCACATGCGAGGGAATATTTTCCAGATTATACCAATACCATGTCAGGTTACTTATGCACTTCACAACTACAAAATCTCTCAATTTGTCAAATTATCTATTCAGGTTTTTGGTGAAGATGGCAGAAAAAGTAAAAAGAAAAGGTAGAAATCCTCATCCCAGTATATTTCACCATGGTTTAGTAAAGATGATTGTTATGCACGAGCTCTCAGCCAACAACATGACTTGGGAGGTTTTCATGGAGAAAGTAGCATCAAAACCTGCTACTAGTCCACCTATTGTTCATAACATAACATTAATATAGCCAAGGGAGGTTGGCTCTTCTAACAGGCAGGATAGGGTTTCAAAACCACCTAGGGTTGAGATCACTCAAACCTATGAGAACGGAAAAATAATGTTGTTTTTTTCCAAGACCATCAGAGGTGTATTGGCACTTGAAACTATACCTGAGAAAATTCAAAAGGTGGATCAACCACCTAGCGATGATGGTGAGTCACCATTGCACCACCATGATGAAAAAGCGCCCTTAGAAGCTGACATGGCAGAGAAGGTGAAGGATAAGTCATTTGAGGAGATAATAAAGGAGAAGGATGAGGAAATAAAATATTTTAGGGAGATTTGATCAATTGAAAATTCTCAAATTACATTCCTATAGTAAGAAAATCTTCACTTAAAGGTAAAACTACTCCTCCAAGACAAACCTAAAGTACATGTTAATGCATATAAAGGCAAGGGAAAAGAGATTGCAGATGATGATCAACTGGAGGATGCAGAGGTCGGAACAAAAATAAGAAGACCAAGGACAATAGGCCTCAAGAAGGCGCTTCAGAGAGAAAGAGAGTCAACAGCTCCTAAATCAGGTTGGCAGACTTTTGATGAGTTGATTCTCAATGAAATCAATAAAGACATAGAGTATTGGCTTGATAGGGTCAATGGGCACCTTGATAAGATGTTGAAGAAAGCTAAAAAGAACAATAACCTCTAGAGACATATGGCCAATCATTATTACACCAGGAACTTAATTTTGTAAATCAGGCTCAAACAAGTGAAAAATAAGCTCAAAGATTCTCAAATGAAGCTTAAGGAGAAAGATATATTAGAACTCCTTGTTGAGGCATCCATGGATGTTTATCCCATCCTCCACAGGTATTATATAAAAAATTTTGGACAATTTTGAGCACTTTTTTCATTTTTGGTGATTTTTGCACAAAACTGGAAATTTTGCCTCCATATAAGTGTCGCATCGAGGCGTGACGCTTTCTCTCAGAGCATCCAAATGAAGTTTTTCTTATATGGTTGGGTGCATATTAGCTAGTAACTTCCATATCTGTACTTTTTTTTCCATGACAGGCTCATGTTTTGAAGAAAAATGCAAAAAACCACGTCATTTTCTATGCTTCTGCCACTGTTTTGGAGCAGGCGCGACACTTCCAGAACAAGGTTCGGAAAAACCACTTTTAGAGGCCTTCCCATGGGCGTTTTCCAAAATTTCAAAGTGTTCTGGAAACTAGAATCACATGGCTACTTAGCACAATTTTCAGATTTGAATTTGGCTTCCTTAAAGTTGGTCAAAATCCCCTCACAACTAGCCCGACGTTTCTGCCTCAGGCACAAATTTTCTGCATAGGATTCCTCTCAGACAGTTGTCAAACCTAGAAAACTCCAGAAATTTGATGCTAGTTGTCCCATGAGGTGGAAATGATGTGTTTGGGTTTTTTTTTCTTCTATGATGAGGAAACATGTAATTTAATGGAGGAGACACTCACTCCTAGTCCCTTAGCTAAAATTTAGGGATACGTTTCTAACTTCCCTAGGTTCTTGGAAGTGATTCATCTAATGTAATTTTGGTGCTTTTTGGATAGGATTTCGTCCCTATGATGTGTCATTGTTCATATTTTCTATAAGTAGACCCACTTTAATTTTTTGTTGGGTTGGATAGTTGTCTTTTGTAGTGGAGCTATTGTACAAGCTTATGGAATGAAATCAAAGATAATGTTGTAGAATTTGTGTTGAGATTCCTGTGGTATGCCTTGGAGCATTTGTTCTTTCTCTGTATGTTTATCTTATCAAATTGAATGATATAATACCTTCTTTCACGTATATGCTTCTATGTGTTTATCTTGTTAGTTTATAAGTAGAAATCGTGCTTTTTCATGCTCTTTTTTAACACGATTTACATTACATGTCTTTGTTCTTCTAAATGAATGAATTCACCTAAATGCTCATTCATATTCTCCTTCATTTCATCCTACACACAATGAAAAAATAAGAACGATTTCAAGCTACCTACTTGGCCTCATCCATATCTCTGCAATTTGACCTTGAATTTTGACCTAAACCCTAGACCTAGTCTCTTCACTGTCATTTCTTATCCAACACAATAAATAAATAAAAAAACCCTATTTACTAAGCTTATATACCTAAACTAAGATCATTAGACATGCAGTAATTTCATTGACTGCAAAGTGACATTGAGAGAGCCCTCTCTGGTCCTGGTAGGGCTAGCTATGTGACCTAAAGCTTGGTCTGTGGTTACCTTCCTTCAGCTCCATTCTCAGCCTTGGGGAGCAGTGGGGAGTGATAACACATGGGAGGGCGAACTTCCCTTTTGCATAAATTTTGTTTTGTTTATTTTTTAGAGTTTTCTAGAGACGAGGCTTACTTTTGACCATTGTTCTATGAGGCCGATGACTGAGGTGCAGATGCGCATGTGGGGCAAGATGATGCCCAAGAGGTACTTCGGCCAAGATTTCTGCCGAGGCACTGCGGCTACTAGGCAATGAGGTTAAGCACATGGTTGTCTTGGTGCCATGTCCTTACACAAGGATGGATTGGTGACAGTGTCCCAACATCTTGTTCTCACCGGATGAGCCTACAAATGATAAAGGTAACATTAGCGTTTTCATTGAATTATTTAATTTTATTTTATTACCCTAATTAATTAGAAAAAAAATTGATTCTAGCACAATCTTTAACTTGTTTTATTATATTATTTAATGAAATTTTCTAATTATTGTTGTGTACTATATATTTTGTAGACATCAACAGTTTCGTTGGGGACATGCCTCCTCCCCCACTAGAGGGAGATGCAGATATGGCCGAGGTTGCAGAGGGTGATGCACATCCTTAGATGCATATGGGCACGGGCATGTAGGTGCGTAGGGCTGGTGTTAGATTCGGGATGGAGTATTGAGACCGACTCTCTATACTTTTGGTTGAGGAGGGAGTCTTCCCTGTGATGGCTCGAGGCATTAGGGCATATCCTGTAGAAATTTGAATAATAGCTGAATTATTCACCGAGATTATCTTGATTACACACTATGTAAGCTTCATGCATAATACATAACCTCTTCTACAATTGATCATCAATTTTCGGAAATAGAAGCAGTCGCATGTGCACATTAAAACATAATCAAGCACACATATAACACAATATGTAATGGGGAAAGCTTACAGCTGAAAACCCCCAACTATCTGTATATTATAATGATAGAGAAAATGTAACAATACATAGCACAAAGCTCCTCACAGCTCTCAGCACTATCTCACATGCTACACACAAACTAGCTCAAATATGAACAAGTCACAAGTTCAAATCTCTTCCACCTGTCTGCCTGCCTCTACTGCGCAATCCAAGATGAATAATGATCAGATCCAAGTTCGAATCCACCTGGCTTGTACTGCGCAATCCTCATTGGCAATCTCAATCGATGTGTGTGCAAATCTCATGCACAGCCATAGTCACAATTGATAGTAGACTCACCCTTTCACCCACCTCTAACACTGGTCTCCACTGAACTGTCCATGCATTGCAGTTAACTGATGTGTTCTTTAGTTGATTTATGAGTTAATAATTAGTGAATTAATTAATAATTAATTCATACCACTCATCACTAGTGTATTTGTCAGTTAGACTAAATACAACTAGTTCAACTAAGTTAAACAGAACACAACTCCACCAACTGTCTCATCAACTCCACCAAACTCTTCCACATGAGTTCTAACTGAAGTCAACCATGCAATAGCTCAACTAAACCTTAGGAAAAGTGTATTTCCTTCTGTCAGCTGCATGTGCCACATCCAAGCATCAAACTGAAGTGCTCCAAGAGGATAAGATAATGTTTATAGTCTAATTATTATTAAGGGTTAATAATATTTGACTGTTCTATTTTTAGCCCGGCAGTCTAAAAATAGAAACCGCCCAATGTCTAAAAATAGAGGTCCATCTATTTTTACCAACTCGACCAATCATCCATAAATAGCATCCTGCAACTCATAGACCGTGATCCATATGTCTAAAAATAGACATAGTCTAAAAATAGACTTTGCGCCAAAAATAGCCTACGGGCCCACTTAGTGAAGGCGACTTCATTTCACTAAGCTCCATCATCTTGTTGCATTTTCAAAACTCCCTCTCAACAAGATATGGATTATTTGCAACCCCTATCCTGCCTCTGTGGTATTCGAATTTTCTCCTGGTGAGCACCTTCGTCAAGATGTCAGCATCTTGATCCTCCGTGGGAATATATGAAAGTAACATGATTCTCCGCTGCACACAATCTCTGATATGATGGTACCTGATGTCGATGTGTTTGGATCTATCATGAAATACTGGATTAGTCGAGAGTTTAATGCAACTTTGGTTATCACAATAAATCACAGTAGGCTCCAAGTGTGACCCGAACAACCCGACCAGAATCTTCCTCATCCATATGGCCTCGCATGCAGCCAAGCTTGCTGCCATATACTCAGCCTCTGCTGAACTGAGTGCCACGGATCTCTGCTTCCTGCTGTACCAAGAAACTGCTGTCGACCCGATACTAAAGATCCCTCCAGATGTGCTTCTTTCTGTCCGTTGGGCTCCCTGCCCAATCTGCATCCGTGAAGCCACATAGCTTCACCTCATTCTCCTGTCTGTACCACAAGCCATATCCCGATGTGCCTCTAAGATAACGCAGTACATGCTTGCCTGCCTTCCAGAAGAGCTTGGTAGGCTTAACCATAGCTTGCAAAAGCTGGTTAACAGCATAGCATATATTGGGTCGTGTATTGACCAGATACATAAGCGACCCCACCAACTGTCAATAAACAGTGGCATCCACTACCTCCGCTGAAGTAGCATCCTCCTTCCTCCATCCTCTAGGAAGAGGAGTATCAACAAGCTTGCAGCCATGCATGTTGAACTTCTCCAGTATCTCCCGGGCATACTTACCCTGAGAAACAAACAGTCCATCACTGCGCTGCCAAATTTCCAATCCCAGGAAATAATGAAGGAGGCCCAAGTCCTTCATCTCAAACTCTCTAGCAAGATCCTCCTTGCATGAAAGTATCAACAGCTCATCACTCGTCAAAATCAAATCATCTACATAAAGTACAATGATCAGCAACTTACCCTCCACCACAATCTGGTACAGGTTAGGATCCGCCTCACTCTTGGAGAATCCAAGTTCGGTGAAATAACTGTCTATCCGTGTGTACCAAGCACGAGGTGCTTGTTTCAACCCATACAGTGCTCTCTTGAGTCTGCACACATGCGACTCACTGCTGAAGATCTCGAAACCTTCGGGCTGCTCTATGTACACCTCCTCCTCAATGACTCCGTTAAGGAACGCAGTCTTCACATCCATCTGATGAATGTGCCACCCCATCTGCGCTGAGAGAGCTAGGATCGTCCGTATGGAAGAATACCTTGCGACAGGTGCAAAGGTATCCTCATAATCGATCCCCTCTATCTGTGAGAAGCCTCGGGCAACAAATCTTGCCTTGTACTTCTCCACACTCCCGTCAGCCGCCTGCTTCACTTTGTAGATCCATCTCGAACCCACCACTGATTTCCCCTCCGGCCTTGGGACAATATCCCATGCACTGTTTCTGACAATCGAATCATACTCTTCCACCATGGCATCTACCCATGCGGGGTCCTCCACAGCTTCCTTGAAAGAGGATGGCTCTGTCACGACACATTTTCTCACAAGAGCCATGTATCCAGTGTACCGGTCCGGTGACTGTCTCTGTCTGCGCTGTGCTGTAGGTGGTCCTACAACCTTCTCTGCATCTTGAGCCAGTCGCTTAGCTTCTGTAGTGCGCTTCTGCCCTCTGATGGTTGGCGCTACATGAGTGGTCTCTTCCACTCCATGAACTTCCTCTTGTGGCTGATCCACATCCTGAAGCTCATCCTTAGGAACTAATAGCTCCTCATCTGCATGCAAGTGTGGCTCTCTCTCAAGCGAACACTTCATGGCTTTCTCCTCCTGAAATTTGATATCCCATCGCACAACAGTCTTGCGACTGTCTGGAAAATACACACGATAGTTGTGGGGTGTATCAGTGTACCCCAAAAATATCCCAACCTCTGCAGTCGGCTCCAGCTTCCTCTTAGCATCCTTCATCACATGAATGTAAACAGGTGAAACAAAAATCCTCAAATGGGAAATATCAGGCCTCTTACCAGAAAACGCCTCCTCGGTGTGTGTGGCCTCATGCCATATCTTGTGAGGACAACGGCTCGCACATATATCGCGCATTTCATGCCTCAGCCCACAAGTGAAGGGGTAGGCCCTGATCATGCAACATCGTCCGTGCAGCACCCACGATCGTTCGTTCTTCCGCTCAGCCACCCCGTTCTGCTGTGGGTTATGGGGTGCGATGAGCTCGCTCTGAATCCCTTCTGCGCTGCAGAACTCCTTGAATTCAGCCGAGATGAATTCACCACCGTTATCACTCCTTAGAGCAATCACCTTCTTCCCCGACTCCTTCTCGACCAGTGCTTTAAACTCACAGAACTTCGCGAATGTATCGCTCTTCTTCTGCATGAAGAAGATCCAAAACTTTCGAGAGAAATCATCAACAAAGATCACATAATACTTGTGCTTTGCTGTCGAAGCAACTGAGAAAGGACCACACACGTCTGTGTGAACTCTCTCAAGGATCATCGTGGCATGACTATCCTTCTCGTGAAAGGTGGCTTTCACATACTTCCCCAAGGTACACCCCTTGCACTGATCTGACTGCGCAAGAGTGCCCTTAGGAAGCCCAATAGAAATCTGCTGCAGGATCTTCAAAGCTCCATGGTGAAGGTGGCCCAATCTCCTGTGCCACAGTTCGCCCTCATCATCCCGGCTCACCACTTCTCTCGCCTTGCATGCCATTGCTAAAAGCACGACGACTAGCCTTGATAAAAGGTTCTCGACTCGACCCCCATCTCTCCGGTTTCTCCCGCTTGTCTTACCGCGCAGAAAGCCTTTCCCTTTCGAAGACAACATCATATCCCTTGTCTTCTAACATCGCCACAGAGATTAGGTTCTCCTTCAATCCCGGAACATGCATCACTTCCTTCAATACGAAGGGTTTACCAGACTCCCTCTCAAAGGAAATGGTATCGATACCGGTCACACTGTATCTACCATCATCGCCCATCTCGATGTGCACTCCAAGATCTTTCTCATCCAGATCAGAAACAAATCTCGATCTCCCGTCATGTGAAAAGACGCACCACTCGTCCAAGACCACACCGAACCCATCGCACTTGAAACCAAGCATGCGATCGCTGAAAAATCCAGCTCACTCGCGAGGCTAAGGCCCTCCCGCCGCAAATCCAACACCGTTTATTTTTCTTTCTCGCGACAATTTGTGGCATAATGTCCGTGCTGGTGACAGTGAAAGCACTTCACCTTGGACGTGTCCTGCTTCTTTCCTTTTGCACCAGAATGAGAAGCGTTCTTTCTCTTCCCCTTCTTTTATTTGGCAGCCAAAGCGCAATTTTCTTCATCAGATGCCTTTGATGAAGATCCGTCCCTGGTATTCCGCCTTATCTCCTCTCGCACAAGATCCGACCAAAGTCGCTCCCATCCTGGCAATTTCTCCCGACCATTGACAGAATCCTGATAGGCATGCCAACTCTTCGGAAGACCAAGGAGAGCCAAGCTCACCAATTCCTCATCATCTATAGT
This sequence comes from Pinus albicaulis, assembly GCA_034641835.2. Taxonomy (NCBI): domain Eukaryota; kingdom Viridiplantae; phylum Streptophyta; class Pinopsida; order Pinales; family Pinaceae; genus Pinus; species Pinus albicaulis. The sequence goes on from CM076577.1 coordinate 946,885,290, forward strand.
CACCCCCACACTTCCCAGCTCATCCCTGCATTGGATGAACTTCGTGAGGTACTTGGGCATACTGTCGCCTTTCTCCATCTTTATGTGTCTGAGTTTATCCTTGAGCGCCAACTTCCTCTGGTCGCTCTTGCTTTGGAATAAATCTGTCAACGCTTTCCACATCAAGTATGGAGAAGCTTTTCCATGTAGGCTGGATACAATGTGATCCTTCACGCCCTCCAACAGAATCCTTCGACATTTTGCTGTCTTCTTTTGCCAAGCCTCAACTTGAGCAGCATCAGTAGGCTTTGGGACTTCAGCATCTATGAACTCCTTCAACCCATTGTCATCTAACACCGCCTCCATCCTATCTCTCCATGCAATATAATTCGAGCTGCCCTCAAGGGCATACTCCAATCGCAATCCATTGAAAGACATTTTGACTTTGACACCAAGAAAACACTGCTGCAAATTCGAATTCCACCAGCTCAAAACTCAACTGCTTTTGATCTGTGAGAAAAAATTATTTCTAGCACAGAGATCGACTGTAGGGGAATTTACTGGATATATCACCTTTCAAATAAAGGATGGATCCAGAGGCTACCTGGCCCGCTTACAGACTCCGTCTATCGAAATAAATTGTAATCGCTGTAATAGATCCGATGATCAATTTCACTCCGATACCATGTAGAAATTTGAATAATAGCTAAATTATTCACCGAGATTATCCTGATTACACACTATTTAAGCTTCATGCATAATACATAACCTCTTCTACAATTTATCATCAATTTGCGGAAATAGAAGCAGTCGCATGCGCACATTAAAACATAATCAAGCACACATATAACACAATATGTAATGGGGAAAGCTTACAGCTGAAAACCCCCAACTATCTGTATATTATAATGATAGAGAACATGTAACAATACATAGCACAAACTCCTCACAAGCTCTCAGCACTATCTCCAATTGTTACACACTAACTAGCTCATATATGAACAAGTCACAAGTTCAAATCTCCTCCACCTGTTAGCCTGCCTCTACTGCGCAATCCAAGATGAATAATGATGAGATCCAAGTTTGAATCCCACTGGCTTGTACTGCGCAATCCTCATTGGCAATCTCAATCAATGTGTGTGCAAATCTCATGCATAGCTATAGTCACAACTAATAGTAGACTCACCCTTTCACCCACCTCTAACACTGGTCTCCACTGAACTGTCCATGCATTGCAGTTAACTGATGTGTTCTTTAGTTGATTTATGAGTTAATAATTAGTGAATTAATTAATAATTAATTCACACCACTCATCACTAGTGTATTTATCAGCTAGACTAAATACAACTAGTTCAACTAAGTTAAACCGAACACAACTCCACCAACTGTCTCATCAACTCCACTAAACTCTGCCACATGAGTTCTAACTGAAGTCAACCATGCAATAGCTCAACTAACCCTTAGGAAAAGCGTGTTTCCTTCTGTCAGCTGCATGTGCCACATCCAAGCATCAAACTGAAGTGCTCCAAGAGGATAAGATAATTTTTATAGTCCAAATATTATTAAGGGCTAATAATATTTGACTGATCTATTTTTAGACTGGCAGTCTAAAAATAGACTCCGCCCAGTATGTCTAAAAATAGAGGTCCATCTATTTTTACCAACTTGACCAACCATCCACAAATAGCATCCCGCAACTCATAGACCATGATCCATATGTCTAAAAATAGACATAGTCTAAAAATAGACTTTGCGCCAAAAATAGCCTGCGAGCCCACTTAGTGAAGGCGACTTCTTTTCACTAATATCCATCATCTTGTTGCATTTTCAAGATATCCTAGGCTCCTTGAGCTCTTGAGGGACTCTCTGCATGATATGATGAGTCTTATTTGTCATATTGTTGGAGCTCCCATGCTACTAGCAGCGAGGAGGGATGGGTATGCAACAAATGCATATGAGTATTCACTCAATACTGCCCCATCATGTCATGATGATCAGAGTGATGATCCTTTTGCTGATTAGGGTGGTGATACTACTAGTGATCCTTTAGATACACAATCTTCACCCATACATACTACCCCATCGGATCATGATCATGCTCTCGGTGATCCTTTTGGTAGTAATCCACCTCCTAATCATTCACCTCATGGTCACCCACTGCTTCATGTTTCCGATCCTCTAAGAGAAGACCAACCACCTTCTCCTCCACTTCATAGTTCGACTATTGAGGCAATTAACCATCCATAATCTTTTGTTAAAGACCAAACTTCCACTACTACAATTGTATCATCTTCTGTTACACTAGACTAGGTTGCCACTATTACTGATATATCAAATATTTCACTTGAACAAGGAGGTATTTGACTTGTTTGTATATGTGTGTGTGTGTGTGTGTGTTTGTGTGTGTGTCTGGTGCATTTTTTTTTGTTTATGTTGATGTACTTAATTTATATATTGGTGATAATGTGTTTATTGTTAAATCATGTTAGACATGTTCATTTAAAATGATTTTAGATAAATGCGTATGTGATAGCAATTATTTGACATGAGATGCATATTTAAGGATGTGTGGGGTGATGATGTTAGATTACAATGCTTGTGTTTTGTTATATATGATCATGATGATGACACCCTGTTAGATTATAAGATTAGTGTGCTACAAATTTGAACGTGTATTTTAAATTATGTTTATGTTTGTTAGATGGTTATCATCATCATGATGTTTATGTCTATGAATTGATATTTATTATAGATTATGTATTGGTGAACTTATATCAAAATTCTATATATGAAATTACATGCAAAATGACTTACTTCATAAAAAAATGTAAAGATATTTTTATAAATTACAAAGTTTAGTATGGTTGAAATTATAATTGTAAAATATCATAAATATTTTTCTATTGCTTAGATAGTTTATGTCATATTAATTCTAACCTAATTAGTAACATATTTCAATACTGACAAGCAAAAAATAATTAAAGGTAAAATAATTTAGCTAGTTCTTAATAATATGAAAATGTGTAACTCATTCAATTTTTAATATAAAATATTAAAAATAATAAATTATTCAAAAATACATTTTAAACAATGAAAAATTACATATGGTCTATATATAGAGATAGAAAATCATTATAGATTCATCTTAAGCACAGATTTATGAAGCACTAAAAGAGATTAAATCTTTTGACATGTACATCTTTTTTCAAGTTTTGCATTCTAAAAAGAGATTTTCATATAATGAGGATCGATCTCTCTCAACTTTTGATAGATCTATTGTTAAGATGGATCTATACTGGTTGATAAAACTCAATCTATTGTTAAATTTAAAAAACTTAAAGTCATAATTTGTTATAATTAATTTATCTTTAATATAAATTAAAATATTATATTTTAATGAAATCTAATTTATCACTAAAGTTGTGAGAGTTTCATGCAATATAAATTTAATATTTACAACAATTCTTACCAATTTAAATTTAAATTTTCTCTTTCTAAACAGGAGGAAGATATGAAAAATAAGGCTTGTGAAGTTACTTGTAGTTGGGGATTTGCTCTATTGAAAGTTCTCCCTTAAAGAGGCAAGCATAATTTTTTCTAGTAATAAAGATATAGCATTTTGGTGCTAATTTGGTTTTTTATTTGCTATTGTGGTTTAAATTTATTTATTTTTAATAATAAATGAGTTAAATAATACAAAAATCATTCTATATTAGTTTTAAATTTTTGATAAATAATATATTTGATTATTTCTTAATAAAGAACTCAAGATATATTGTTTTTTCCACATATTTATCACGAGATAGTCATTAAGATTCACGTTTTCGCATTTCTACTAGCTAATACATCATGTTACAATGATAAAGACATGACTACTTCAGATATTTTACTTATAAATACATAAAAGTAGATATTTATTTTACATAATCTAAACAGGGAAGAAAAACGCATCACCAAGTCTATTGGAAAGTAAAAGAAATGCCTCTTAATCACCATCACGCTATTTATCATTTAATTTTTAGCCATAGAATATTTATTGGTTCAACTTTTATTTATAATTACAATTGAAAATAAAAGTCAAAACTCTTCCATTATCCATGAAGAAAAATTAGAACCTCTCATGCATCCATGTAAACCCATTTGTTTCTCTTATATATGGTCCATAAAAATATGCAATCAACATTTTACACATGTACATAAGACCTCCTTTTATTTTACATAATGTTGCAAGAACTTGAATTTAAATATAGTAAACATGAGTTTACCTCTCATGTCAAGAATTCAATCTTACATATTAATACACAATTTTTCATTATTAAAGTCCTCATAGATTTATCACTACATGATTTATATTGATTTTGATATAAACTTGAAAAAAGAAAATGTGAAATGATTAATAAACCAATAAGTATCTGACATCTAATTATACATTCCTTCACCTTAGCCATTTTATGTCAAGTGGGGAAGATCGACTTATTTTATCGAAATCATGAAGTGCTCTTGTGAACCTTTCTAGAATAAATCTTCAATGATGTTTCCAAATTCCCTATTTTCTCATTTTTAATTAGGATATTATTCTCATTTTCCTATTTGAAAAGGATTTCCACCTTGAATTCTTATTAGCATAGATATTATACACCATGTTTTAAACATTTATATTTATGGAGATATGTTGCATAATGAAAATAAGGGAGGTTATTTTACTATATTGAAAAACTTTGACAATGGTTCTAGTAGGCCTTTTAGTACACATATATAACATAGATATGGTTTTCTTTCTCCATTTTCTATCACTTTTTGAGTTATTTTAGATTGATACTCACAATGTCATTTGAGAAAGGAGATAATGAGTATATTTAGATTGATATCTTAGAAAAATATAGTTATAAATAGGTATTCTTGATGGAGTGGTCCCCTTTAGGATTAAAAATGGACTTTATTATTATCTAAAGTAGAAAATGTTCTATATTAGAAATATATGTTTGGGGTCACAAAAGTACAACAAAAGAGTACAAAATTTATACCTCATGCTTAGAATTACAATATTTTGATCCATCGTGATCTCTATCCAAAGCCTATAGAAGAAGTCTATTGTAGATTAGAATTAAAATATAATTACACAATCGGGAACACTTTAATTTTTAAATTATAAATTACACAATTGGAAACACTTTAATTTTTGAATTATAAATTACACAATTGAAAATAGTTAGTTTTAAATGTAAAAATATTTCCACTCGAAAAAAACCTTTGTGAATTTTACCAATGATATAAAATGCCAAAAAAACGAAGAAAAAAATAATAATTAGCGAAATAAAGAAAACTAAAACATACAACAATAGTATAAATGATGAAATAACACAAGTATATATCACCTTTTGTTGTCATCACCCTGATTATCTTTCTCGCTTGGCATGATAATACTGTTGTTCTCAAAAATGTTTTTTGATGTAGGGTCATTTCTTAATATGAATCACCAATCCCTATCCAACACATCTAGGTAAAAACAAAAACGTGGTTACAATGTTTTGGGAAACATAAGGATCCCTAAATTCATGCCACATATTTCTGGAGTTGATAGATATCAACCACTATCACGATCTTCCTTTACATTATGTTGATCAAAGGTGTCCTGATAATCACAGCTAAAAATAACACATTGGAATGAAACTAAGTCCACTTGAATGGTCTCTTGTATCTTTTTGATGTAACCTAATGTCCCATGTATTAGGTTTTGATCGCAGTGGCTAGCATGACTAGATTGATCGAAATCGAATTCCATTCCATATTCTTGTGTCATGCATCCATCATCAACATCCTCTGTGCAAAAATGATGTCCATATTCCCACATAGATGGGAAAAAATGCACCTCTAAAAAAATGAAAAAATCATAGTGTCATTTGTCAAATAACTGAAACATAATTAAAATATAAAATATAAATGTTACTATTCAAAGGTGAATTATGAAGTTAAAAATGTATAGAAAGATATTATTACTGATTTGTTGCACCCAATCCCTATGTTTAGTGCATCCTCCTTAGCACGCGGGTAACGACCAATGCACTATACTTCTCTCTGACTTGATGAAAAACTCAATTGTTAAGGCATGTCATTGACATATTTTCTTTTAAATGATCAAGATAAGGCACACTTCTACCATTCAACCATCTGAATTATTTCATGTCACTGTCCCAATTCCTCCTCTTTTGTTCGTATAATACTACCCATGACTGTGTCACTTCTGAATTGTAAAGAATGATTTTGTTGATCACTTCAATTTCTAAATTCACTGATGAAATCAATCCAACATATATAGTACGTATGAGATGAAAATATGAATTATGAAGCTTAGTGTGAATAGTTACTATGTAGAAATTTGACAAATGATAAGTCACTTACTCTTTATCATGCACCTTTATCCATTCGTTTGGAGAAACGCCCCTTCTATTTTGTCTTCATCCATTCGTCATCCCAAATCACCACACCTGGTGTGTTTTTGACTTGCTTGATGTACTCACTGGCATAATAGAAAGACTCATATGATATGTACCCCTTTGCCATAAACCCCTTGGATTTTGATCTTTGTCGAACAAAAATTTCCAATCTCTTAATGTACCTCTCTAATAAGAACATCCAATGAATAGAAAGCACCCCAACTAATTCATTCTCATCTACTAGGTGAAATAGAAGATGAACCGGCAAGTCCAAGAAACTCGTCGGTAGTTCCTTCTCAAACATACAAACAATCTCAAATAGCTCTTGACGCCATCATGGAATGCTATCCATATGAATCTCCTTTGATGTGATCCAACATACAAATGTAGATAATTGAGATATGAAACTTCGTAGGTATTTGGGGAAGTCATGGTTCACACACCCTCACACAAGCAGAGGATAATGACATTGCAAATTAAGCACATACAAAAATTAATTATATCTTATCCCATTCCAAGAAAATAATTAAATCATGTTTTCGACATACGTACTCTAAGAAGGTTCAAATGGTCATACAACTTTAACCCCGAAAAATGGTCTTCCACAATGAAGCAACATCATAGTGATGACCATATAAAGAAGGCACCCTCACATGCATTATAACTTCCTTTGCCAAAGAAATATCATCTTTCTTTAAAATCCATGGGACACCACTTTCTTTGAAAGACCAAGAGGGACCAACCTCTCCTCTACTTTCTTGTCTTTGCTAATGTTTATTTTTAGTTTAAGAAGAAATAAGAACTCTCCTAAGAACCAATGTGTCATTTTATTTTGATGATATGTGCCTCCATAAAGAATATGAAACATTTTTAAACATATGGATGGGATCTATTAAGTGGGAAATCTTAAGATGCTCCCAACATGGGAGCTCATAAAAGGAAAATTTCCTTTTCATCCCAATGTGAAATTTCTCAACATAGTTGTCAAATAATTTTGAATCATCGAACATAGGCTCCCCATTCGAATCAATTTTTTTTTTAAATCTCCTTCTCCTTCTCTTTCTCATACACTCCAAGCCCTTATATTGGTGTTATTATTGCAGGGCTTTGGGTTCTCTCTGGTTCACCATTAAAAGCGGATGTTGCTCTTCTGTAAGGGTGCTTTTCTGGGAGGAATACCTTGAAGCAGTCATACATTGGCTTTCGTAGGTGGTGTGACCACCTAGACTTCAGAGAAGTTCCACAACATTTACATCCATGATACTTTTTTGTTACAAGACCTACTAAATTATTGTATAATACAGGGCACGTTAGCAGTCATGAACATGAGAAAAATTGCAACAAATTAAATTAATATGCGAAACAATATTGTTAAATATATAAAAAAATCAAATAAATATGTGAAACAATATTGTTACGTATCTAAACAAATCAATAAATATGCAATTTACCAAAGCAAACTCCTAAGCCTGGATAATCATGTGTGGCGTAAAAACATATGTCATACAACATAAAATTCCTCTATGTTTCGATGGGTCTTGATACATCGTAAACATGTATCCCTTCCCAAAATTCCTTCAATTCATCTACCAATGGTTGTAAATAGACATACATAATCTCACTTGTATTCTACTAGAGACTATGAGAGCCAACATAAGATTTTCATTCTTCACGGACAACGATGGGGGGGTATTGTTATTGATCACTACTACAAGCCAAACAAAATAGTTGGTTTTTTGGAGGGAATATGGGTTGACACCATCCATGGCTATGCTAAGGCATAGACTTCGTACTTTATCTTTTAATTTTTCGGGTCATGTATCTTCTATATGCTTCATGGATATTGAATTTATTGGGATTCACATAACTCCCAACTCACTTCTGTGTGAGGCACATCATCCCTGCAACATAGTTAATTATTTGCAATGAAAGAGCCTTTATATTGTTGGGATTATAGGCATGTGCATCAATATCTTATGAGGAGGACCATGTGATTTACCCTTTTTTTATGGTACCTGTCATGCCCACATTTCAAACATGCCTCTTTTTTTGCACATTCTTCTCTATATAGAATACAATCATTCAGACATGCATGATATGATATGTACTAAACACCAAACATTTTCAAAAACTACTTTACGTCTTTGCAACTACTGGGAAAGACATTATCACTCAGAAGAACCGTATATTTGAAAAAATTCAAGCTGGTGGGAAATATAAATATACAATGCAATATTTGACTTTCATAAAATCAACCATTTTTAATATTGATTGTGTGACAAAATTTCTTAAAATATAATGGATTTTATCATGGTCTATTACCTCAATATTTCCAAGAAACATGTATTCTACATGCCAAAATTTGATTTCAAGTTGTAGAGTAACATCATTGTCCCTAGTTGGGTGGACTTTGATTGGTCTCCAGGTCCAAAAGGAGGGGTGGTGGAAGCATATTCTAGGCTTTCAAATAAGGTATTAGTGATATGAGCATCATCCACTAGATCATATTTCTGGAATGCATCTAACACCATTGCCTCCATGGGAGTCGTATCCCGTTAGTAATCATCCATACTAACCTCTATTTGATTGTGTCGATTTCCAACCTGTGATGAGGAACTACTATTGTTGTAGTCATTCCTAATTGGTGAATCTAGATAAATTGGGAATTGAATAGGTGGTTGATTCAACCATTATTTGTATGCTTCCTTTCTGAGTGTTGCTCTAAATTCAACCTTCTCTCGATTTTATATTGTAGTTGGGTGTTCTTGAAGATGGTTGGTGGGTCACTCATCATCACTAGAATCCTAATTTCAAAAAATATTGAACATTAGTACATCAATGATATTAGCAAGCATAATTCAATTGGTTAGTTGAAATTATATCATAACAAACAATTATTACCATCGTTAACCTAGGATTATGATTGGAAGATTCCATGTTTCATTTGGCAGGGTGAAGTGATTATTGATTTTCATTTACCAACTGCTTGCGGTATGCTTCTCTTGATAAGATCTTATGACGTTTTTGAAATGGTGGAATATTTTCTGCTTATTAAGTCGATTCTAAATCAACATCCTGCAAATTCTGTTACATTATTATTCAAATTGACATGGATAAAAAAAAAATTCAATCAGATAATCGAAATATAAATAAAATTTGAACTTCGTACAGATGGAAAGGGAAAATTTTGTAAATTACTTTGAGCAATATGGAACGAGCTGGAATTTGAAGAATTGGCCATTTGATATTATGATATTTTCTCCCTCCATTGAGCAAAACCAACAATATTATTTTATGTACATACCTACAATTAATTTCGAGAACCATTTAACCACACTCTGAATTTCAATATAATTTTCAAACCATTTTTCAAGAATAAGGTGACTTTAAGAAAAAAATGTATACTATGAAGTATTGTAACTCATGTGGAAACATCCTAATGGACAACATGAGATGAATATGTCATTTTATCTGAAAATAAAAATTCAGATAACTTTTAAAGCATATCGAGGCTGTTGTAAAATTAAATGCACTAATGCATTTAAATCATAACAACACCGATGCATTAACATAATAACCACACCAGTTTTTGGGATATCGAAAATAAAAAATAAATTCTAGCATATCGATGCTCTTCTAAAACTAGTCGCACTGATGCATTTCATTAATAATCGCAACAGTGTGTTAAAATAATAACTGCACAGATTTCCAAAATTTCGAAAAAGAGGACGAAGAATAATTCTATCATATCTGTGCGTTAGAAAAATTTAGCGCATTGATAAGTTTTTCTGGGATTTCGAAGATAAAAAAGAAATTTGATCATATCAATGCTCTTCTAAAACTATTAGCACCGATGCATTTCACTAATACCCGCATTGGTGTGTTAAATAATAACTGCACCAGTGCATTAAAATAATAGTCTTTTCCGACATTTTGAAAATAAAAAAGGAATTCTATCATATCAGTGGGTTAGAAAATTTTAACGCACCGATAAGTTATCTTAATCGACGTGCGTTACTCATAAACGCATCGATGCGTTTTACTATGAAATGCACAGACGTTTGGATTTTTTTTTTTTTTAAATACGGGTTTATTTTTTTTCAAATTAAAAAATGAGCGATAATTGATTTTTCAAAATCTATTTTTTTAAAGTCTTTTAAATAGTAAGAAGTTATTCACTATTTCATTATTTTTCCCAAAATTTAAAGGGAGAGATTTGCAAGAGAGACATATTGGGAGCACTGTGGAGCAAAAAAATACTTTTAAACATCAAAACTATTCAGAAGTGGAAAGATATAGTGATTCACTAAAAACCATGCATAACAAAAAAATTAAATTTTATTGTTGATTTTACAAATAATTTTTTTTACAATTTTTGATAGAGTTAATTAAAATAGATATTTACAAGGGAGACATACCGAGAGCACTATAGGGCAACAAAATAATTTGAAAGGCATGGCAATTCACTCAAACCCCACATAGTAAATATTTTAAATATTATTTTTGATTTTACAAAAAAAATTACAATTTATGTTAGATTTAAATAAAATTCAGAAAAAATAAAAACCTTGCATAGTAAAAATTATACTATTGATTTTACTAACAATTTTTTTTACAATCTTTGTTCCTATTTAGATTTAATTAAAATTAAGAAAAAAACAAAATAAATCAATACTTACCTTAAACGCTTTTTTCTTATTAATTATGTGACTGCAAAATTTTACCTTAGGGTTTAACTCCCTTTACCACTTCACAATTAGGGCTTTTCATTTTAGGAATTTTATATTTCATAGGTTTGTGTATTACTATATATAAGGCGTTTCACATGTAAAGCATGGGGACCAATTGTTTAATGGGATCAAAATCCTATCGGCCCTGTACGTTTTTTAAAAAACAACTTTTGCTTACCAATGTGTCATGTTTTAAATAACGCACCGGTGCACCATACACACTGGGTTGCCTATGACAAATAAAACCATTAACTCAAAAACAACTTGTGTTCATTTTTTTGTTTTCATTTTTTACTTGTTTTTTTATTTTTTATTTTTTTAATAAATAATTTTTGCGAAGTAAAAAAAAAAAACTCATCCTTGTTTTAATTTTTTACTTAATTTTGGTTGTCGTTGCTCAATAATTAAATGCCCAGTGCGTCACTAAATTAAACGCATCAGTGCTCCTATGACAAATAACACCGTTAGGTCAACTTCACTTGTGTTAATATTTTACATGTTTTTGTTATATATTGTGATGGAGGTGACCTTTATCGTTACCTATCACACCGGTGCTCCTATGAAAAATAACACCATTAAGTCAAACCACTTGTGTAATTTTTTTAATGTTTTTGTTATTTACAGTAACAACCCTTGCTTAACAGTACATGTAATAAAATTTAATGAAGGAACAATGACACCATGGGAAAGGGACACATATTCCAAGCTGAATGTTGGGTAAAACATCCTACTGGTGTTCATTTCAGTTATTATGGCTAGAGGAAATTGGAAAAGGCAATGGAAAATGCATTAATAGGAGAAAATGTATTATTGGCATTTTATTTATGAAAATAAAGAAAATTATGTGAAAAGGAAGATGAAAGGTCACAGGTTGCATGTGAGGAGAATAATGAAGGAAAATGGAGGAAATTAAAGAAAATAGAGGCATACATGATACAAAGGATTATCAGGACCAGTTCACAACTTTTTGTCAGTTTAGTTTTAGAATTAGTCTCAGAGAGGAGAAAGCACCAAGAGGGGAAAGAAATCAAGAAAGCAAAGGAAGGAAAATAAAAGGAAATAAAAACAAAGGAAATGAAAGGAAAGGAAAGGAAGGAAAGGATCAAACAACTCCAACAAGAATACTTGCAGGTAACAGGTTGTATGTATGATTTCCTAGTTGGATTTGACATGCATGGTATGTGCATGTTGGTATTTGGTTCTTTTGCTGCCGTTCGCATGGATTTTTCTGGGTTTCGACAATGGATTTTAGCGTAGCCTTTCATTTTCGGATAGCCATGGTGTGATGGGATTTTTCTCGGTTTGACCTTTGGATTGTCGGATGGTTTCGAAATATGGGGTGAGGTGGTCTAAGGAGAATTCCAAAAGGCCTAGGAATCCCTTAACCGATAATGGCGGGATACACGATAAATCATAAGGGTGGAGACAAGAAAATTCCTCAAGGACGGTGAAGGAATTCTGAGGCATCCAAGCTTGGTTTGGTTTTGTGATCTCGTCACTGATTTAGGTGTGATCACGATATGGAGAGGGTATAGGTGGTTTAACCTCTGGATTCCCTTGGTTGTGTTTGGATTAGTTTATCCCATGAGATCCCACATTCATGCTTGGAATATGTCACAAGGGTGATTGGATGAAGAGAGATATGGCTCAACCAATTTATGGTCAGGTGGAACGTGAAAGTTTCGAACCTAGTCGATATTTGACTATGTTTAATAAAATTTAAGTTTCTCTTGCTTTGGATGAGGAAATATAGTAGTTATTATGTGGCTTTAATGGTTCTCTTATGATTATTTATCTGGTTATATGTTGGTTATAAGCATGGTTTTATGGCATATCTTAGTCATGGCTCTTTTCATGTTTTTCCTTGTAACTGCATAAATAATGAATGCAAGACCTAATTGGTGTTATGAAAAGTAATGCGAGAAGGCAGTGACCCTTTTTGTTAAGCCTCAGATAAGATTTTAGTCCCTCATTTCCAGACTTGCTTCCATGCCCTTTAGGTTGCAGATCCACCAAGTGTTTGACAAAATGTCAGTCCCGATTGGGGATGGTCAAGTCAAGTCCTGATTTAAGTTTTTCGTTTACAAGCGTTGTTTCTATGTTATTTACCTTCTCTAGAAGTTTCACTGAGTTATGGGTAGAGACTTGAGTCCTGGCCCTAAAAAAGTGGCACAAAAATCAACTTCGTTGGCATAGAAATTAGCTGAAAAGTACATAGTCGCATGGATGCAGGATTATGCGTGCGACTGGGAATCCATAGTCACATGGAGGCCTTGGAAAGGGATCGAGTGGGGCTTTAGGTCAGGGAAATAGTGAGTTGTATAAGGGGTTGGACAGAGGGGTTGGGTTACTCCTAGATGTCCTGTGGCACCTAAGAAAGGTTAGTAAAGTCCTAAGTTGTCAGCTTCATTTCCTTAAGGTCACCTAGGAGGTTGAGTCTTATCATAGTGACCCTAAGCTCATGTTTACCCCAAACAAGCTAGTGAAAGTGGGTAAATGTGGGAGGAGGCGTTACATTTGTTGTGATGGCGCTGCCTTTATTGTTACCTATCGCACCATCATTAAAATAATTTTAAAAAATAATCTTCGTTGTCGGTGCTCAATAATTAAACGTCTAGCACATTTACTAAATTAAACACACTAGTGCATTTTTTCACATAAGCGCACCGGTTTCCAGAGCTATTTTTTCCTAAAAATTGTGTGATTTATTTATAAACTATATTTAATGGCTTCTGTATTGAATTGTACAGGTTGCATATAAGAGCATGATAAGTGGTCAAGTATCAAAAATATTGATCGACACAATGATAACACATCCAAAAAAGCAGAAATTGCAAGTTCTTTGTAAATTCTTTACAAAATTAATATGTTTGAATTATATGTAAGTTTAACTAATATTGATTGGTTAGTGTGTGTCATGTAGAGCCACAAAATGAGGAAGTTCGATAAGATTATTTCTTATCGAAGTGCAAAAGAGCGTAAAAGCATGATGGAGAAATTGCAGAAGGATAAGTCAAGTGAATGAAAAAACACTATTCAATACGGGTTTTTTTATTTTTATTTTGAATATTCATTGATAATATACTTAAGAATATTAGAAAACATGTTTCAAAAAATCTATCAATTCATATATGTTTAATGTTATTCAGGGACAAACAATGAAGGAAAAAAATGTCGTTCTAAGAAAAAAAGTATAGAACATGCAAATGACGAAGAATTGGTCCGTAACTCATTTGGAGTGGTGGTGGAGGTTAACGGGGAAGAAACTTTTACAAAAGTATGAGGGATATATTGGAACGAACATATAAACATACTTTCCACTTACAATATAGAAATCAATATAATGATTCTAAGAACCAAGTTATATTAAAATTGCATGAAGTGTTTCAAGAGCAATGGTAAATGATACCTGTCACACTTGCAATAGAAAAAATATACAACAACAAAAACAATCATTCAAAAAATAATATTCCAAATTAAAATGTTTTTTTTTTTTCCCTAGAATTATATGTATATATCATTACAAAGCATTCATTTATTAATATCAATTTTTTTTTTTTTTTACTTTCCATATATCAATATAAAAATAATTGAAGAGCTCTTTGAATTTTCCACAGTGTTATAGAAAATTCTTCTACGTTTTGAATCCCAACAAGGATCCATCTTCACGACAAGTTCTTGAATGAAGGATTAGGTCATGGATTAATAGTGAAAAGAGAAAAATAAAAAGAGCTGACAAGAATTAATAAATAAAACAATTAATATTTTATCTCTAATAAAACAATTCATTTTAAATTAATAAATTATTTCTAAGCAATAATTTTATTTAATTGTTGGAGACAATTAATAATAATTTACGAAGTAATAATATTTAATTATTATAATGAGTTGATTAGGAATTATAAAATTATTATTATTAATTAATAAATAATTAATAATACTTAGTAATAATTAATAATTATTATTAGAATTAATAAATTTGTGTACTTATATAAATAAATATTTATTATTTATTTATTTAATTTAATTTATTAATTAATTTCATATTTTTAGTACTTATTAGTTAAGAATATTTTAATATATCATCACATAAATTGCAATAACCCTAGTTATTTTAATTTAATTATTCATTAAAATTAGATTTTTTAGTTACTAATTTAATTATTAATAAAATTAAGATTAATAGAAAATATAAAAATAAAATAATTATTCACTAATTAATATTAGTATTTATCCACCTAAAAGAATAAATAAATATTAATAATTTTTTTTAAACATATATATATATATTTTTAAATTTTATTGGGGTAAGAAAATTATTTTTTAATCAAATAATTATTGGTTATTAAGAAATCTATAATATATCAATAGATACTAATTATTATTATTATTATTTTAGTTATTTTTTTAAAAACATTAGATACTAATAATAATTATTGATTAATTATTTTTTATTAATTGTAAATATAAACTAATTAATAGGGATAATTATTAAAAGTAAATAATTTAATCATTTTAAAGAAAATAGTATTAATTATAGATCTATAAATGCCTTAACTCTAGAATTTAAAGGTTTTTTTAAAATAATATAATCAGGGGAGAGAAACAAACTTGAGATATTAAACCTGGGAGGATGACAAACTAAAGGAACAAATTTGTCGCATTAGAGGCCGCCAACTGTCACCGAGTTCACATCCTCCATCCCTATTGAGATTATGAGGATGTTTAATAATCTCAAGTGCCTCTCTAATTTTCCTTCTTCGACAGTGTTCCTCTTTGGTGATGATTTTGGCATCCTCTAGATGCATATGAAGGTTAGTTTTCGAGGAGTGTTCTACAAGGGTTGAGTTGCGAGATCTCTCATTCTTAATATCGGCTCCATATTCTTTTAGTATTCTTTGTAGCGAACACCCGATTTCCCCAATATAACTTCTTCCACACGAACAATCAATCTTGTAAACTCCTTTAAGTTGTTCGTGACTTATATTATCTTTAACTGACCGCATTCTTTGTCTTATTTTTCCTACTGCTGAAAATTGCACGAATATGTCCTTTCTCCCCAGAACCCCAGTGATTTTATTAGTAACACCCAGATGTATGGTAGAAAAACCCTACCACAATTTTCCTGAGGTCCCTGGTGATTTTGGGAAAGGATTGAACCCTCAACCCTTGTTATGGATTTTCCAATATTTTTCTCTTTATATACTATACCCCTAAATACATACGTCAAGTGATTGATTTCCTCCTTAAGGTGATCTGCATTAGATATCCTCAAGGCTCTCACAACAAGAGTATTAAGGACACCAAACTTTTGAGCCGGATGATGGTAAGACTCAGCATGAAGATAACTGTTAGTATGAGTTTTATTTCTAAAAACCTGACGCTCTAATGTTCCATCATCCTTCGTCTTAACAAGGAAATCTAAAAAAGGAAAGCTCATGTTTTCTTCAACCTCCATAATAAACTTAATTTCTGAGGAAATGGAGTTAAGGTGATTAAAAAATCTCTCAAGATTTTGCTTCCCACGAGTCCAATTTATGTGATTGATTTCCTCCTTAAGGTGATTAAAAACAATTTATTACATTTTTACGAATATTATGAAAATCCTAAAGGATCAACGAGATGATATCTGAAACAAGCCAGTAAGAATGTCAAAAAAAATGGACAAGGAGATGGTCAAAGAAATGGACATAATTGCATCACAAGAGGAGCCATCTCAACAACAACATGCTTCAAATATATGTAACTGTATACATTTTCTATTAGGTACATATAAACAAATAATTTAGCATTAACTATTGTTTTTCAAGTGTTTTCTTGCATAAAAGAAAACAAAATGGAACCCATTCAATACACAAAATATAATGATAGGGAAGAAAAGGATTGATATCAAAGTTTGTGAGTATTTGTTAATATTTCCTTATAATAATTTAAGATTTCATTTTTGTATATTTTAAGTTATTTTACAACAACCATCCTCAAATGTCTTCAAATAGGTGTTAACATGCAAAGAATAGCCATTGGAAGAATTGATTGAAATTGGGTTAAATATGGGTTTTGTGTATATGTTGACATATAAAAAATTACTTGTGGAATTTGTAAGTATCAATGTTGTTTACTTCTCTGAGTTTATAATTAATAGAATAAAAAAAACTATTTATATTAAATCTATGATTTTTTATGGGGTATAAAACTTGCAGGAAACAAAGTATGGAACTACGCCAACAAAATAGTCCTTGCAACAAGGCATGAGACTTTGTTTTTGAAACCATGTGTACAATTCATGACTCACTTCTTGCTATGGTGCATTTTTATTTGATTTACATTTATGTATATTATTTATTACAATTTTCATTATTCTCACCAATGTAGAAGACAAAAACAATCGATGCAATCAACAAAATATTCATCCAAATAACCCAAGTCACTGAAGTAGCTCGAGCACTAACAATAGCTCGAGTGAAGAATGATGATCTATTTGGATATTAATGCAAGTTGTATTTTTTGAAATAATTGTTTGTGAAAATCAAACATTTTATTTAATGTAATGGACATAGTGTCCCAATTGAAAGATAAGGGGTTACCAATAACTATCCCATTTTGTATGACAAAGAGTCTCTTATTCATATATAATAAAATGCATTTTAATTTATTCTATTGTGTTGTCCAATGTTGCAGTGAAATGTTACACCATGGATAAAACATATGGATGATTAAATATTACAATGGAGAGATGTGAAATCTGATGATATAAAAATTTAATACAAACATCATATACAAATGCACTAATCAAAATTTAATTTATATAAATACTGCTATAAGATATATGTCGATTTTTCGATGAATAATGGATTTAAAAAATCACAATTATTGCACTTTCATAGATCGATGTTTCTAAAAAAGAGAAAATGGATACCAGGACATTGTATATTAATGTGCACCATTCCGAATACGAATATTTCAACAACAATATTTATAATAATACAATATGGTATCCAAGTGTGTCTGTAAAATAAATAAGCACTGATGCGTTATTTTATGTAAAAGCACCGATGGGGAAAGATTTTTTTTCTTAGCCCGGTGCCTTTTCTAAAGAGTACAACACTGGGGCATTCAAGAAAAAAATGAGCATCTAGGTGTTATACTCTTCAAGCACCGTAATGTTTACATTTAACCCCCCAGTGCATTGTAATTGTTAAAGCACTAGTGCTTTCATAGAATCAATGCCCTGATGCTCTAAATATTGTTTGCAACCCTAGTGCATTATTCAAATTAACAACATTGGTCCTTTTATATTAGTAGCGCACCGATGCTTTTGTGAAACTCATAAGCACAATTGTTGTAAATTTAAATAAAACACCAGGTATGCAAGATTTTTTTGCCTGCTCCGGTGCCATTCCTGAAAAGTACGACCCGAGGCATTTGTTTAAGACATAAGAACTGGGGCGATATATTTCTCAGGCAACGATGTTGTTTTTATTCAATGCCCGGGTGTTTTTCTTTAAATTTATTGCATAAAAGTTTTTATAGTGTTAGCGCACTGGTGTTATTTTTCCATTAAGAACACTGATAAAAAAACATCTACTAAAACATCCAGCGGCCCAAATGTTTCTAGTTGTGATGAAGTTCCATTATCAGCTCCGCTAAAACATTCTCTACCACAAACAAATGTTGTAGCAAGAGTTTTTTTTTGACAATTTTTTCCCATTTTATAACACTAAAAACCTCCATTATAACCTCCGATAGAAGGTATTTTCCTTGTAGTGTACATTTTAATGTAGATATGGTAAGTTAACAAGGTATTCAAAGTAAAAAAATAATTAGCGAAATAAAGAAAACTAAAACATACAACAATATTATAAATGATGAAATAACACAAGTATATATCGCCTTTTGTTGTCATCACCCTGATTATCTTCCTCGCTTGGCATGATAACATTGTTGTTCTAAAAAATGTTTTTTGATGTAGGGTCGTTTCTTAATACAAACCGCCAATCCCTATCCAACACATCTAGGTAAAAACAAAAACCTGGTTACAGTGTTCGGGGAAACATGGGGCTCCCTAACTTCATGCCACATCTTTCTAGAGTTTATAAATATCATACCACTATCATAGTCTTCCTTTACATTATGTCGATCAAAGGTGTCTCGACACTCGCACCTAAAAATAACACATTGGAACGAACCTAAGTCCACTTGAATGATCTCTTGTATCATTTTGACATAACCTAATGTCCCGTGTATTAGGCTTTGATCGTAGTGGCTAGCACGACTGGATTGGTCGAACTCGAATTCCATACCACAGTCTTGTGTCATGCATCCATCATCGACATACTCCATGCGAAAATGATGTCCATATTCTCACATAGATGGGAACAGATGCACCTATAAAAAAGTGAAAAAATCATAGTGTCATTTTTCAAATAATCGAAACATAATCAAAATATAAAATATAAATGTTGCTATTCAAAGGTGCATTATGAAGTTAAAAATGTATAGAAATATATTATTAATGACTTGTTGCACCCAATCCCTATGTTTAGTGCATCCTCCTCAGCACGTGGGTAACGACCAAATGCACTATACTTCTCTCTGACTTAATGAACAACCCGACTGTTAAGGCATGCCATTGACATATTTTCTTTTAAATGATCAGGATAAGGCACACTTCTACCATTCAATCATTTGAATTATTTCCCGTCACTGTCCCAATTCCTCCTCTTTTGTTCGTATAATACGACCCATGACTGTGTCGCTTCTAAATTGTAAAGAATGAATTTGTTGATCGCTTCAATTTCTAAATTCAAAAATGAAATCAAACCAACATATATAGTACACGTTGCCAAAAACTTAAGATGCTCCCAAAATGGGAGCTCATAAAAGACAAATTTCATTTTCATCCCAATGGGAAATTTCTCAACACAGTTATCAAATAATTTTGGATCATCGAACATAGGCTCCCTATTCGAATCAATTTTTTTTAAATCTCCTTCTCCTTCTCTCCCTCATATACTCTAAGCCATTATATTGGTGTCATTATTGCAGGCCTTTGGGTTCTCTCTGGTTCACCATTAAAAGTGGATGCTGCTCTTCTGTAAGGGTGTTCTTCTCGGAGGAATACCCTGAAGTAGTCATACAATGGCTTTCGTAGATGGTGTGACCACCTAGCCTTCAGAGAGATCCACAAAATTTACATCCATGACACCTTTTTGTTACAAGAACTGCTAAATTATTGTATAATACAAGGCATGTTAACGATCATGAGCATGAGAACAATTGCAACAAATTAAATTAATATGACAAAAAATATTGTTAAATATATAAACAAATCAAATTAATATGTGAAACAATATTGTTACATATCTAAACAAATCAATAAATATGTAATTTCTCAAAGCAAACTCCTAAGCATGGATAATCATGTATGGTATAAGCACATATGTCATATAACATAAAATTCCTCTATGTTGCGATGAGTCTTGATACATCATATACATGTATCCCTTCCCAAAATTCCTTCAATTCATCTACCAATGGTTGTAAATAGAAATATATAATCTTCGCTTGTCTTCTACGAGAGACTATGAGATCCAACATAATATGTTCATTCTTCACGGACAACCATGGGGGGGTATTGTTTTTTATCACTACTACAATCCAAACAAAATAGTTGGTTTTTTGGAGGGAATATGGGTTGACACCATCTATGGCTATGCTGAGTCATAGACTTCATACTTTATCTTTGAATTTTTCGGGCCTTGTATCCTCTATATGCTTCATGGCTATTGAATCTGTTGGGATTCACATAACTCTCAACTCACTTCTGTGTGAGGCATATCATCTCTACAACACAATTAATTCTTTGCAATGAAAGAGATTTTATAGCGTTGGGATTATAGGCATGTGCATCAATATCTTATGAGGAGGACCATGTGATTTACACTTTTTTTTATGGTACGTGTCATGCCCACATTTCAGAAAGGCCTCTTTTTTTTCACATTCTCCTTTATATAGAATACAATCATTTAGACATGAATGATATGATATGTACTCAACACCCAAAATTTTCAACAACTACTTTATGTCTTTGAAGCTAATGGGCAAGACATTATCACTCAGAAGAACCTTATCTTTGAAAAACTTGAAGTTGGCGGGCAATATAAATGTACTATGTCAATATTTAACTTTCACAAAATCAACCATTTTTAATGTTGATTGTGTGACAAAATTTATTAAAATATAAGGGATTTGATCATGGTGAATTACCTCAATATTTCTAAGAAACATGTATTCGACATGCCAAACTTTGATTTCAAGTTGTAGAGTAACATCATTGTCCCCAGTTGGGTAGACTTTGACTGGTCGCCAGGTCCAAAGAGAGGGGTGGTGGAAGCAAATTTTAGGCTTTCAAATAATGTATTTGTGATATGAGCATCATCCCCTAGCTCATCGTTCTGGAATGCATCTAACAACATTGCCTCCATGGCAGTCGTATCTCGTTAGTAATCATCCACACTAGCCTCTATTTGATTGTCTCGATTTCCAACCTGTGATGAGGAACTACTATTGTTGTAGTCATTCCTAATTGGTGAATCTAGACAAAGTGGGAATTGAATAGGTGGTGGAATCAACCATTATTTGTATGATTCCTTTCCGAGTTTTGCTCTAAATGCAACCTTTTCTCGATTTTACATTGTATTTGGGTGCTCTTGAAGATGGTTGGTGGGCCACTCATCATCACTAGAATCCTAATTTCAAAAAATATTGAACATTAGTACATCAATGATATTAGTAAGCATAATACAATTGGTTAGTTGAAATTATATCATACCAAACAATTATTACCATCGTTAACCTAGGATTACGGTTGGAATATTCCATGTTCCATTTGGTAGGGTGAAGTGATTGTCGATTTTCATTTACCAACTGCTTGCGGTATGCTACTCCTGATAAGATCTTATGATGTTTTTGAAATGGTGGAATATTTTCTGCATCTAAACTCGATTCTAAATTAGGATCCTGCAAATTTTGATACATTTTTATTCAAACTGACAAGGATAAAAAAAAATCAATCAGATAATCGAAATATAAATAAAATTTGAACTTACTACGGATGGAAAGGGAGAATTTCGTAAATTACTTTGAGCAATAAGGAACGAGTGGAATTTGAAGAATTTGCCATTTGATATTATGATATTTTCTCCCTCCATTGAGAAAAACCAACAATATTATTTTATGTACATATCTAAAATTAATTTCGAGAACCATTTTGTTTTGCAAAGAAAAAAATCTAACTTTCTATTAAGATGATAAAAAGTTACATAGTATATGCTCACTGGCATTAAGAGAAACTGTATGTTTTTTGTCCCAACGACCAGAAAAACATAGAGTTTGCAGGCTATGGGGAACCAACACAATTGATTCCCACCAGCCCCACAAAGCGTTGTATGAGGTTAGCACCTGTGACGATCCCCATACCTCCCCTAATAGAGGAAAACAACCCTAAACAAGAGTATAATAGGCATTAATCTGTTTTTTTACATAAAAACATCTACAAAATTAAACACTTTTTTACATATGTGCAATGTTTAGTAATCAGGAAAAAGCCAGTTTTGTCTCCTGGATCTCCTCTCGAGGAAAACTATCCGAAACAGAGACAAAACTGAGAAAATTTTGTTGTTTGATGTCTGTAATTACATAAAAACAAATGTTTATAAATACAAAAATTAAAAACAAAAAGCTAAAAGATCAAGCATTTAAAGAGAAAGTGGGGGCTGATCCAAGACCCAGATTAGATCTCCTTCATATTATTTTGTTACCCAAGTCCCCAAAGCCTGCTACATGCCCTCCTTAGATAAGAGGTCTGTGTCCATGTTTCGTTCCCTGTAAATATGACAAACAAAGATTTGATTAAAATAATCTTTCAGATTCAGAACATCTTCTAATAAGGGGAGAAAAATATAGTTTTGGCATCTTTTTTCTCCATTAAACCATTTGATAATATTCATGGAGTCTCCAAAAATCTGGGCTACTCTCAGCCCGAGTTGAGAAAGCCAGCACATAAGCAGCTTTAGGGATTGGAGCTCAGCAAAACTATTTGTTTCAGGCCGTAACCCCACAAAGGATTTTAAAATATTCTCCGAAGGGAAATGAATGATGAGCCTTGCCCCACACTTGTTTTGAGGGTCTGAAGCCCCATAAAAATAGGCCCACAGGATGTCTCCCCTAATATCTTCCTCCCTAATGACCCTATCTGTCTATTTTTCACTGGAAATGGGTATGTTCTCAAATATGGAGACCCCTTCTGCTGCTAGAAGAGCTCCTGGAATCATGGTCTCCCTAAATATGGCCCTGTTCCTGGAAATCCATGTGCCCCAAGAGACAATTAGCAGAATATTTTTCATGTGGTCGTTTGGGGCTTCATTCCACCATTTTTGCCATGCCTCCATGATGGAGGGACCTGTCCATATCTGGGAGAGATTTAAGAGGCTCAAGGTTTCTTCCCATATGCTAAAATTGAAGGGGAATGATAGAAATAGATGATGAACAAATTCCTCATTCTTTTTGCACAAAGAGCACCATCCAGGGCCAATCTTGCTTCTTTTCTGCATGTTATCCTAGGATGGGACTTTGTTCTTTAGGATGAACCAGAATAAGAGCCTTGATTTTGCTGGGCACTTGAGTTACCACATCATCTTATACCACCACTCCGGCTCGACCCATCCTTTTTGAGACATGAGCCACTTATATCCGAATTTTAGAGCATACTTACTAGTAGGGGAGTGTACCCATCTCAAGGAGTCCGAACTCTCATGGATGCAAACATTTGATCTTTGAAGCTCAATATTATATCCTTGCCATTCCTACCACCACCCGACTTCTATCTGAAGGTCCTCTCCAAATTTCCACGCTTGTCCCCAAACAGTTGACTGGCCTATATTTTCAATATGACTTAGATAACGAATATCCCTGCTGGCAAGGTGATTAATCAAGTCTCTAGAGAGGGCATATGCCCCGTTGCACCCCACTTAGGAATCCTAGCCTATTCTGACCTGTTCTCCATTTCCTACATGCCAAGCCAAGCCTTGTTCAATAATCCTGATTGAGTCCAAAGTGGCTTTCCAAACTAGCGAGGCATTTGGTAGTTTTTTATCTGGTGAATGTAGCCAATCCCCCACCCGAATTGGGTCTATGTATTTTCTCTTTACCAATGACGTCCATAAGTTATCCTAAGTGATTAGCCTCCATCCCAGTTTTTCTTTCAAAAAGGGGGTGAACGACATGATATCCTTAATTCCCCAACGTCCCCATGCCTTTGGCCGCACCACTTTCTCCCACGCCACCCACAGCATAACCGATTCCTCCTTCGACCCTGCCCATAAGAATCTGCTACAAATATTCCTTATTTTGGAAGGGATTTCTTTCAGGACCCATGTTAATGCTGCCCAGTACACCACAATAGCCAAAGCAATTGATTTGATCAACACGAGCCTTCCTTCCCTTGAAAGCCATTTGAAACTCCAATTTTTAACCCTTGACTCAACCTTTGCCACTAGCCAGTGCCAATCGTGGATTCTGTAGGAATCAAGCTTTAAGTGGAACCCCAGGTACTTAAAGCTGTCGGAAAAGGTTTTTACTTTGAAGGGGAGCTCTTCAGGTATTATTATTGATTCCGCCCTTGCAAACCCTTCCAGAGTTTTTGATGATTTTCGTTCGTTAATGCATAGCCTTGTTACCTTGAGGCAAATGTCCAGAATCGATTTGATTCGTCTGATGTCTTCTCTACTGCCATTGCTGAACAATAGGATATCATCAATGAACAAAAAATGAGTTATGGATAGATTGACAACCAATTCAATTCCTTTTATATCTCCTCTCCTCTTTGCATCGTGGATCATTTGACTAAGGCCTTTTGCTGCTAGGAGGAAAAGGAGGGGCAACAGAGGGAAACCCTGACGAAGACCCCTCTATACTTGGAAGAAGGGAGTTGTGGCCCCGTTGATTATAATGGTAATACTTGTGGTTGTGATGCTTCCCATTACCCAGTTAATGAAATCATTCCTGAACCCTAGATGGGTCAAGAGCAGCCGAAGGTACATCCAGCTTATATGATCATATGCTTTGGAAAAATCGATTTTCACAATTTCTCCTTTCTTCCCGCTCCTTTTGAGACTATGTAGAGTTTCCTATGCCACCCATACTGCCTCATGAATTTTTCTTCCATCCAAGAACCCAAACTGTTCCCTGGAGATATTCTTTGAGAGGAAAGGCTTCAGGCGTGTGGCTATCACCTTTGCAATAATTTTGTAGATGCATGTGCAAAGAGATATTGGCCTGAAATCATCAAAATATTTGGGGTCCTCCTTCTTGGGAATGAGATCCAGAAAGGTAGAGTTGAAGGCTTGGTATATGGAGACTTTGACCATTTCGAGAACCATTTAACCACTCTCTGAATTTCAATATAGTTTTCAAACCATTCAAGAATAAGGCGACTTTAAGCAAAAAATGTATACTATGAAGTACTGTAACTCATGTGGATACATCCTAAAGGACAATATGAGACGAACATGTCATTTTATGTGAAGATAAAAATTCAGAAAACTTTTAAAGCATATCAGTGCTCTTGTAAAATTAAACGCACTGATTCATTTAAATCATAACAACACCGATGCATTAAGATAATAACCACACCAGTATCTGGGATATCGAAAATAAAAAATAAATTCTAGCATATCGATGCTCTTCTAAAACTAGTTGCACCAATGTGTTTCACTAATAATCGCACCAATGTGTTAAAATAATAACTGCACAGATTTCTGGGATTTCGAAAAAGAAGAAGAAGAAGAATTCTATCATATCGTTGTGTTAGAAAAAATTAGTGCACTGATAAGTTTTTCTGCGATTTTGAAGTTAAAAAAGAAATTTTATCATATCAATGCTCTTCTAAAACTATTCGCACTGATGCATTTCACTAATACCCGCATTGGTGTGTTAAAATAATAACTGCACTAGTGCGTTCAAATAATAATTGTTTCCGAGCTTTTGAAAATAAAAAAGTAATTCTATCATATGAGTGGGTTAGAAAATTTGACGCATCGATAAGTTATCTTAATCAACGTGCGTTACTCATAAATGCGCCGATGCGTTTTACTATGAAATGCACAGACGTTTGGAAAAAAGTTTTTAAAAAATACGCGTTTTTTTTTTTCAAAATGAAAAATGAGCGGTAATTGATTTTCAAAATATATTTTCATAAAGTCTTTTAAATAGTAATAAGCTATTCACTATTTCATTATTTTCCCAGAATTTAAAGGGAGAGATTTGCAAGAGAGACATATTGGGAGCATTGTGGAGCAACAAAATACTTTTAAACATCAAAACTATTCAGAAGATCAGAAGTGGAAAGGTATAGTGATTCACTCAAAACCCTGCATAGTAAAAAACTTAAATTTTATTGTTGATTTTACTAATAAAAAAATTTACAATTTTTGTTAGAGTTAATTAAAAGAGAGATTTACAAGAGAGACATACTGAGAGCACTTTGGGGCAACAAAATAATTTGGAACAAGAGATCAACTATTCAGAAGATCGTAATTTGAAAGGTATGGCAATTCACTCAAAACCCCACATAGTAAATATTTTAAATATTATTGTTGATTTTACTTAAAAAACTACAATTTCTGTTAGATTTAATTAAAATTCAGAAAAAATAAAAACCTTACATAGTAAAAATTATACTATTGATTTTACTAACAAATTTTTTTACAATATTTGTTCATATTTAGATTTAATTAAAATTCAAAAAAAAAAAAACAAAATAAATCAATACTTACCTTAAACCCTTGCTTCTTATTACTTATGGGATTGCAAAATTTCACCTTAGGGTTTAACTCCCTTTACCACTTCACAATTAGGGCTTTTAATTTTAAGCATTTTATATTTAATAGGTTTGTGTATTACTATATATAAGGCGTTTCACATGTAAAGCATGGGGACCAATTGTTTAATGGGATCCAAATCCTATCGGCCCTGTACGTTTTTTAAAAAACAACTTTTGTTTACCAATGTGTCATGTTTTAAATAACGCACCGGTGCATCGTACGCACTAGGTTGCCTATGACAAATAACACGATCAAGTAAAAAAAAACTTGTGTTTACTTTTTTGTTTTCGTTTTTTACTTGTTTTTTTTTAAATATTTTTTTTTAAGTAAAAAAAGCTTGTTTTTGTTTTCATTTTTTACTTAATTTTGGTTGTCGATGCTCAATAATTAAATGCCCAATGCGTTCACTAAATTAAACGCATCTGTGCTCCTATGACAAATAACATCGTTAAGTCAACTTCACTTGTGTTAATTTTTTATATGTTTTTGTTATTTATTGTGATGGAGGTGGCCTTTATCATTACCTATCGCATCAATGCTCCTATGACAAATAGCACCATTAAGTCAAACCACTTGTGTTAATTTTTTTATGTTTTTTTTATTTACTGTAACAACCCTTGGTTAACAGTTCATGTAATAAAAGTTAATAAAGAAAAAATGAGACCATGGGAAAGGGACACGTATTCCAAGTTGAATGTTGGGCAAAACATCCTACTGGGTGTTCATTTCGGTTATTATGGCTAGAGGAAATTGGAAAAGGCAATGGAAAATGCATTAATAGGCGAAAATGTATCATTGGCATTTTATTTATGAAAATAAAGGAAATTAGGAGAAAAGGAAGGTGAAAGGTCACATGTTGCATGTGAGGAGAATACTGAAGGAAAATAGAGGAAGTTAAAGAAAATAGAGGAATCGACGATATAAACGATTATGAGGATTAGTTCACAAATTTTTGTCAGTTTAGTTTTAGAATTAGTCTCAGAGAGGAGAAAGCACCAAGAGGGGAGATAAATCAAGTAAGCAAAATAAGGACAAGAAAAAGAAAGGAAAGGAAGGAAAGGATCAAGCAACTTCAACAATAATACTTGCAGGTAATAGGTTGAATGTATGATTTCCTAGTTGGTTTTGACATGCATGGTATGTGCATGTTGGTATTTGATTCTTTTGCTGTCGTTCGCATGGATTTTTCTGGGTTTTGACAGTGGATTTTAGCGCAACCTTTCCATTTCCGGATAGCCATGGTGTGATGGGATTTTTCTTAGTTTGAGCTTTGGATTGTCGGATGGTTTCAAAATATGGGGTGAGGTGGTCTAAGGAAAATTCCCAAATGCCTAGGAATCCCTTGACCGGTAATGGCGAGATACACGGTAATGCCTAAGGGTGGAGACAAGAAAATTCCTCAAGGATGGTGAAATAATTCTGAGGCATCCAAGCTTGGTTTGGCTTTGTGATCTCGTCACTGATTTAGGTGTGATCACGATATGGAGAGGGTGGAGGTGGTTTAACCTCTGGATTCCCTTGGTTGTGTTTGGATTGGTTTATTCCATAAGATCCCACATTCATGCTTGGAATATGTCACAAAGGTGATTGGATGAAGAGAGATATGGCTCAAGTAATTTATGGTCGGGTGGAATGTGGAAGTTTCGAACCTAGTTGATATTTGCCTATGTTTAATAAAATCTAAGTTTCTCTTACTTTAGATGAGGAAATATACTAGTTATTCATGACCTGTAGGTTGCATATCCAACAAGTGTTTGACAAAATGTTAGTCCCGGTTGGGGATGGTCAAGTCAATTCCCGATTTAAGTTTTTCTTTTACAAGCATTGTTTCTATGTTATTTACATTCTCTGGAAGTTTCACCGAGTTCTGGGCAAAGACCTAAGTCCTGGCCCTAAAAAAGTGGCACAAAAATCAGAGTTGTTGGCATAGAACTGAGCTAAAAATTCCATAGTCGCATGGATGCAGGATTATACATGCGACTGGGAACCCATAGACGCATGAAGGCCTTGGAAAGGGATCGAGTGGGGCTTTAGGTCAGGGAAAAAGTGAGTTGTCTCAGGGGTTGGAGACCTAGAGGGGTTGGGTTACTCCTAGATTTCTTGTGGCACCTGAGGGAAGTTATTAAAGTCTTAAGTTGTCAGCTGCATTTCCTTAAGGTCACCTAAGAGGTTGAGTCTTATCATAGTGACCCTTAGCTCATGTTTACCCCAGGCAAGCTAGTGAAAGTGGGTAAATGTGGGAGGAGGTGTTACATTTGTTGTGATGGCAGTGCCTTTATTGTTACCTATCGCACCATCATTAAAATAATTATAAAAAAAAATTCATTGTCGGTGCTCAATAATTAAACGTCCAACGCGTTTACTAAATTAAACGCACCAGTGCATTTTTTCACATAAGTGCACCCGTTTCCAGAGCTATTTTTTCCTAAAAATTGTGTGATTTATTTATAAAATATATTTAATGGCTTCTATATTGAATTGTACATGTTGCATACTAACAAAAAAAGAGTTTGAGAAGTGGTCAAGTAGCAAAAATATTGATCGACACAATGATAATACATCCAAAAAAGTAGAAATGGCAAGTTCTTTGTAAATTCTTTACAAAATTAATATGTTTGAATTATATGTAAGTTGAACTAATATGTATTAGTTAGTGTGTCATGCAAAGCCACAAAATGAGGAAGCTCGATAAGATTATTTCTTATCTAAGTGCAGAAGAGCGTAAAAGCATGATGGAGAAATTGCAGAAAGATGAATCAAGTGAATGAAAAACCACTATTCAATATGAGTTTTTTTCTTTTGAATGTTCATTAATAATATACTTAAGAATATTAGAAAACATGTTTCAAACAATCTATAAATTCATATATGTTTAATGTTCTTTAGGGACAAACAACGAAGGAAACAAATGTCGTTCTAAGAAGAAAAATATAGAACATGCAAATGACGAAGAATTGATCCTTAGCTCATTTGGAGTGGTGGTGGAGGTTAATGAAAGGGGGGGAAACTTTTACAAAACTATGAAGGATATAGTGGAACGAAATATAAACATACTTTCCACTTTTAATATAGAAATCAATATAATGATTCCAAGAACCAAGTTATATTAAAACTTCGCGAAGTGTTTCAAGAGCAATGGTCAATGATACCTGTCACACTTCAATAATGAAAACATACAACAACAAAAAACAATCATTCAAAAAATAATATTCCTAATTAAAGTGATTTTCTAGAATTATATGTATATATTATTACAAAGCATACATTTATTAATATCAATATTTTTATATTTAATTTTCATATATAATTATAAATTTAATTTAAGAGCTTTCCGGATTATCCATAGTGTTATAGAAAATTCGTCGACGTTTCGAATCCTAACGGGGATCCATCTTCACGACAGGTTCTTGAATGAAGGATTGAAAGAAGGATTAGGTCATGGATTAATAGTGAAAAGAGAAAAATAAAAGAGCCGAAAAGAACTAATAAATAAAAAAATTAATATTTTATCTCTAATAAAACAATTCATTTTAAATTAATAAAATATTTCTAAATAATAATTTTATTTAATTGTTTGAGACAATTAATAATAATTTACTAAGTAATAATATTTATTATTAATAATTAGAATTATTATAATGAGTTGATTAGGAATTAATAAATTATAATTAATAAATAATTAATAGTACTTAATAATAATTAATAATAATTATTAGAATTAATAAATTTGTGTGCTTATATAAATAAATATTTATTATTAATTGCTTAATTTAATCTATTAATTAATTTCAGATTTTTTTGTACTTATTAGTAGTTAAAAATATTTTAATATATCATCACATTAATTGCAATAACTCTAGTTATTTTAATTTAATTATTAATTAAAATTAGATTTTTTATTTACTAATTTAATTATTAATAAAATTAAGATTAATTGAGTTTTTTAGAATTTTGGCTTTTGTGATCCATTGTACATATTTAGTGTTCTTTTAGTAAAAATCACATGACAAAGAACGATGTTGACGCATTTCGAACCAACCAGCGTGGTTCATCATCACGACTAGGTAAGAGATCATATCCAGACGTTGAGTTTAAATAGATGTAGAAATGAATAAACTAGCCGTTAGGATAACAACTAGTTTGACTATGAAAATTAAATTCAATAGGTAACAACTAGTTTTTAGATTATTATTATTATTATTATTTTTTATTTTTTAACTTATTAAATACATAATTTATTAATGATTATATATATATATATATTATTAATTTTTTTATAGGGTACAAGGGCAAAGGAAAAATGAAAATGCCATCGAAAATCACAGACCGAGAAAAAAAGATGAAGAAGACATAAACAAAAGACACTTAAGAATATAGGGCAGGGATCCAACACCTGCTGATATTCCAGCTGTCATCTCTATTGAGATTAACAGGTATTTTTTCAATCTCTATGGCCTCTCTTAACTTTCGATGATGGAAATGGTCGATCCTAGCAATGACCTTAGCTTCTTCGATGCAAATATGATGATTAGTCTTCTCTGCATGCTCAACTAATGTAGAGGAGCGGGATATTCCATGTTTAATGTCAATAGCATGTTCACAAATCCTTTGATTTATAGACCGGCCAGTTTCACCATTGTAAGGTGTCCCACATGAACAATAAATAATGTAGACACCTTTTCCATCCCTAGGGTCTACCAGATCTTTGACCGATTTGAGAGAGCTGCAAATGGTGTTAAGGGGCTTGAAAGACGAAGAAACCCTATGTTTCTTAAGGGTCCTGACAATCCTATCAGTGGTTCCACGAATAAAAGGAAGGCGCACACTGCATGACCATTCACTAGGCTCTTTTTTATCTAAAGGACGTTTTTCTGCTTTAAGGAAATATTTAAGGCCCTGCGACTTACTATAACCATTTTTGCAAAAGACATTTAGGAGATGGGTCTTTTCTCCTTCAAGGTGAGACTCATTAGAGATTCTCAACGCCCTCGTGGCTAAGGTGTTGAGGACGCCTAATTTCTCAAAATGGAAATGATGAGAACTTCATTCAGGGAACCAATGTTGGTGGCATTAAACATGGAAGATCCCACTCCTCTGCCTTAGCTGAGCATGCATAAAATACTAATCATCATATTTACATCGAAGAAGCTAAGGTCATTGCTAGGATTGACCATTTCCATCATTGAAATTTAAGGGAGGCCATAGAGATTGAAAAAATACCTATTAATATCAATAGAGATGACGACTGGAATATCAACATGTGTTGGATCCCTGCCCTATATTGTTAAGTATCTTTTGTTTCGCCTTTTTTTTTTGGCTCAGTCTGTGATTTTCGATGATATTTTCATTTTTCCTTTGCCCTTGCCCCCTAATATATATATAATAATAATAATAATAATAATAATAATAATAATAAATAAATAAATAAATAAATAAATATAGATATATTTAATTATTAATAAATTAATAAATTATGTATTTGATAAGTTAAAAAAAAATAAAAAAATCTAAAAAGTAGCTGTTACCTATTGAATTTAATTTTTAGAGTCAAACTAGCTATTATCCTAACAACTAATGTTTAGTCATTTCTACATCTATTTAAACTCAACGTTCGGATGGTCTCTTACCTAGTCTTGATGATGAACCACATTGATTGGTTCAAAACACGTCGAAATTGTTCTTTGTCATGTGATTTTTACAGAAAGAACTCTAAATATTAATAGAGTTAATAAAATTAATTAAAAAATAAAAAAATAAAATAATTATTCACTGATTAATATTAATATTTATCTACCCAAAAGAATAAATAAATATTAATAATATATATATATATATATATATATATATATATATATATATATATATTTTTTTTTAAATAATTTTTTTATTTTATTTTATTAGGATAAAAAGATTAATTTTTAATCAAATAATTATTAGTTTTTAAGAAATCTATAATATATCAATACATGCTAATTATTATTATTATTTTAATTATTTTTTAAAAACATTAGATAATAATAATAATTATATTTTCATTAATTGTAAATACAAATTAATTAGTAGGGATAATTATTAAAAGTAAATAATTTAATCATTTGAAAGAAGATAGTATTACTCCTAAATCTATAAATGCCTTGACTCTAGAATTTAAAGAATTTTTTTTTTAAATAATATAATGAGAGAAGAGAAACAAATCTGAGATATTATACCTGGGAGGATGATGAACTGGAGGAACAAATCTGTCGCATTAGAGGCCACCAACTGTCACTGATTTCACATCCTCCATCTCTGTTGAGATTATGAGGATGTTTTATAATCTTAAGTGCCTCTTTAATTTTCCTTCTTCGATAATGTTTCTATCTGGTGATGATTCTGGCATTCTCTAGATGCATATGATGTTTAGTTTTCGAGGAGTGTTCTGCAAGGGTTGAGGTGCGATATCTCTCATTCTTAATATTGGCTCTGTGTTCTTTTAGTCTTCTTTGCAGTGAACACCCAATTTTCCCAATATAATTTTTTCCACACGAACAATCAATCTTGTAAACTCCTTTAAGTTGTTCATGACTTATAATATCTTTAACTGACCAAATTCTTTGTCTTATTGTTCTTGTTGCTAAAAATTGCATGAATATGTCCTTTCTCCCTAGAACCCTAGCGATTTTATCAGTAACACCCCAGATGTATGGTAGAAAAACCCTACCACAATTTTCCTGAGGTCCCTGGTGCTTTTGGGAAAGGACCGAACCCTCAGCTCTTTTTATGGCCTTTCAGATATCTTTCTCTTTATATACTATACCCCTAAATATAGACGTCAAGTGATTGATTTCCTCCTTAAGGTGCTCCACATTAGATATCCTCAGGGCTCTCACACGAAGAGTATTAAGGATACCAAACTTTTGAGCCGGATGATGGTAAGAATCATCATGAAGATAGTTGTCAGTATGAGTTTTCTTTCTAAAAACTTGATGCCCTAATGTTCCATCATCCTGCCTGGTAACAAGGACATCTAAAAAAGGAATGCTCCTGTTTTCTTCAACCTCCATAGTAAACTTAATTTCTGAGGAAATGAAGTTAAGGTGATTAAAAAATCTTTCAAAGATTTTCCTTCCCATGAGTCCACTTTATGTGATTGATTTCTTCCTTAAGGTGATTAAAAATAATTTATTACATTTTTAGGAATATTATGAAAATCCCAAAGGATCAACGAGATGATATCTGAAACATGCTAGTAAGAATGTCCAAAAAAATGTACAAGGAGATGGTCAAAGAAATGGACATAATTGCATCACAAGAGGAGCCATCTCAACAACAACATGCTTCAAATATATGTAACCATAAAATTTTTCTATTAGGTACATATAAAAAAATAATTTAGCATTAACTATTGTTTTTCAAGTGTTTTCTTGCATAAAAGAAAACAAAATGGAACCCATTCAACACACAAAATATAACGACAAGGAAGAAAATGATTGATATCAAATTTTGTGAGTATTTGTTAATATTTCCTTATAATAACTTAAGATTTCATCTTTGTATATTTTAAGTTGTTTTACAACAACTATCCTCGAATGTCTTCAAATAGGTGCTAACATGCAAAGAAGAGTCATTGGAAGAATTGATTGACATTGGGTTAAATATGGGTTGTGAATATATGTTGACATATAAAAAATTACTCGTGGAATTTGTAAGTATATATGTTGTTTTAATTCTCTGAGTTTATAATTAATAGAACAAATTTTTTATATATATATTAAATCTATGATTTTTTATGGGGTATAAAACTTGCAGGAAACAAAGTATGGAACTACGCCAACAAAAGAGTCGTTGCAACAAGGCACGAGCCTTTTTTTGAAACCATATGTACAATTCATGACTCACTTCTTGCTATGGTACATTTTT
Source organism: Pinus albicaulis (assembly GCA_034641835.2). Lineage (NCBI taxonomy): Eukaryota > Viridiplantae > Streptophyta > Pinopsida > Pinales > Pinaceae > Pinus > Pinus albicaulis. The sequence goes on from CM076577.1 coordinate 946,920,213, forward strand.
ATTCGACTTACATTGATGTATATTATTTATTTCAATTTTCATTATTCTCACCAATGTAGATATACTCATCGCACTTTATTTTTATGTTTGCAGATGGAACATGAAGAAGACAAAAAAAATCGATGCAATCAACAAAACATTCATCCAAATAACCCGTCAGGGAAGTAGCTCGAGCACTAACAATAGCTTGAGTGAAGAATGATGATCTATTTGGATATCAATGCAAGTTGTATTTTTTGAAATAATTGTCTGTGAAAATTGAACATTTTATTTAATGTAATAGACATAGTGTTCCAATTGAAAGATAAGCGGTTACCAATAACTATCCCATTTTGTATGACAACGAGTCTCTTATTCATATATAATAAAATACATTTTACTTTATTCTATTGTGTTGTCCAATGTTGCTGTGAAATGTTACACCACTTATAAAACATATGGATGATTAAATATTACAATGAAGAGATGTGAAATATGATGATATTACAAATTAATCCAAACATCATATACAAATGCACTAATGAAAATTTAATTTATATAAATACTGTTATAAGATATATGTCAATTTTTTGATGAATAACAGATTTAAAAAGTCACAATAATTGCACTTTCACAGATCGATGTTTCTAAAAAAGAGAAAATGGATACCGGGACATCGTATATTAATGTGCACCATTCCGAATTTGAATATTTCAACAACAATATTTATAATAATAAAATATGTTATCCAAGTGCGTATGTAAAATAAATAAGCACTGATGCGTTATTTTACGTAAAATAATCGATGGGAAAAGATTTATTTTGCTTGGCCCGGTGCCTTTTCTAAAGAGTACAACACTGGGATGTTCAAGAAAAAATGAGCACCTAGGTGTTATACTCTTCAAGCACCATAATGTTTGCATTTAACCCCCTGATGCATTATAATTCTTAAATCACTGGTGATTTCATAGAACCAATGCCCCGATGCTCTAAAATATTTTTTCCAACCCTGGTGCATTATTCAAATTAACAACATTGGTCCTTTTATATTAGTAGCGCATTGGTGCTTTTGTGCAACTCATAAGCACAATTGTTGTAAATTTAAATAAAGCACCAAGTATGCAAGATTTTTTTGCATGCTCCGGTGCCATTCCTGAAAAGTACGACTCGAGGCATTTTTTTAAGACATAAGCATTGGGGTGATATATTTTTTAGGCAGCGATGTTGTTTTCATTCAACACCCCAATGTTTTTCTTTAAATTTACAGCATCAACGTTTTTATAGTGTTAGCGCACTGGTGTTATTTTTCCATTAAGCGCATCGATAAAAAAAAATCTACTAAAACCTCCAGCGGCCCAATTTTTTTTATAGTTTTGATGAAGTTCCATTATCAGCTTCGCTAAAACATCTACTACCACAAACAAATGTTGTAGCAAGAGGTTGTTTTGAAATTTTTTTCACATTTTATAACACTAAAAACCTCCATTGTAACCTCCGCTAGAAGGTATTTTCCTTGTAGTGTACATTTCGATGTAGATATGGTAAGTTAACAAAGTATTCAATTAGGTGTAGCTCATGTGATCATGAGGATAAGCTATTACCTTCCTTACTCATATTTAAATCCCACTTTGTGAAGTGTTCCTCTTGGTAAACTAATTGTTGATGAGTTCTATATGATATACTTGATTGAGCTATTAGCTTATCCTTATTTCTCGAATAATCTATAATTTAACCTAGGTACTATACTTGGAGTCAAAGGAAGTGCCTAGGAGGTTTCCCTAAAGATATATTACCTGGAAAAAATGGTAAGTTAAAAAATATCTAAATAAAAAATATATATGAGCTTTTCCATTACCTTACAATTGCTAACCATGTTTTGGTTTAATGGTTAAATAGTGGTGGGGAAATTTTCTATAACAAGATTAAAATCCTAAAATGCATGTTTTTCTCTCCGTGGTTTGTCACACTTGTACAAATGGAGATATTTTAGTATGGGTGTAGCCATGTCTAGAGTGATTTTGGTATAAATGAATACCTCCACCCATGACTTCTTAGCTAATAGGAATTTTTTTTTTACACCTTGGCCAAGGATTAGGTATATCTTCACCTTGCGGGAGTGCACTTGGAAATTATAAAGCAACAAGGCCAATATTTGGTCATCAACACATTAAATTAATAAATAATCATCTAAACTTAAATAAACAGTTCAAAGTTAGTTATATAAGTGTATATTTATGTTGAGTATGGATCATATATTTCAAAATAATTAGATACCACATGGCCCGCCATACAATGTTTTCCTTCACCTTCATGTGTTTTGGAGAACATAATTAAATGTGAGTATGCTTTTTTACCTCGAGATGTATGGGGAAAATGAAGAGTATATTTATATATGCAACCATTTTTTACTTCAATATGTATTTGTAGAAATGAGAATCATTAGATACTCTTTTGTTGTCCTTTTGGTGTTTTTTGGAATAGTGGCTGCCTCACCTTCATCAATGATTTTTCTAAATTTTTCATAAAAGTTAATAAGGGTTACAAGCAATTTAGTCCATGTCATTTGAGTGAATGATTTGAAACAAATTCATAATGATATTTAAGTCAAACCAAAGAGGACAAAAAAGAATGTATTGTTTTCAACCATTAAATATAGAACCAAAGAATTGTATATTTGAAACTAAATCCAACTCCATCTATGTCATATTAATGGAATATATCTATTTTACATTATATTATGAAATTTATTTAAATACTACAAATGCACAACTCACAATTAATTAAAAAAAAAGGAAAAAGGAACACCAACATTTATCATCAAACTAAAAGCCTATTGAAATATTAAAATCAAATTATAATTTGTCAATATGCCCAACATAAGTATGGAAAAGACCTCATTGAAATATAAGTATTTGAGCTTCCTAAAACTTATGAGTACCTTTATTATTATTATGATTATTGCAAGATATAACTCCATGAATTGCTTGAAAACATATCACAAACTAGCAATGCCATGCAATTAAGGATCCACAAGTCTTTAACCAAAATCCAAACATTCATTACTTTTGATAATAACCAACATTCACATTCTTGTCTAGTGGAAAAGAACCCCCACGCCGTAGATCATGCTTGAAAGCTGATTTCAACAATTACTTGTACTCATATTCTCATAAGGCATATGATGAAGTCATAAAGAAAAAAAATACAACCCAAGCCTCTGCAAGCTAAATATTAAGCATCTTGGTGTCTTTTGTGTTTTTACTTTTGTATTTCTGTGAAATGTTGTTAAGGATTTACATCTAATTAAGAAGTTGTGTGTTATTCCATTTTCAAAAAATCTACAAAAAGTACAATTGTAGCACATATCCTGATAAAAAATAATGTAACATTTTGACCCATAATCATTGGACAAGAGAAAGCATAAATTATCTTACAATCTAAAGGGGTTAACAAAGAAATGTGAAAACAAACCTATCAAAGGCATAGATAAGGTTGTTGATGTAGCTTGACAAATGGGGTTATCTTGGGTGGTTTGGAGGAAGGAATGGAATCCTCACCACCAATGTTCAATTCCTACAAGTAACATGATGGATGTTGATAGTATTAACAATATATGTATATTGTACTTGTGAAAAAAAAATGGTTGTTGATGTAGCCCATGGAATTTCCATTCATAAGTTTTGAAACTCATAACAAGCCTATTTTTCCATTAGTTTTCAAAATTGCTTTTCATATATGTCCCAATATTACAAATAGCTACCATTTATGGAGCTCTCAAAAAAGAGATTGCAATGCCTTGATAATAGTAATAAAAAATCCATGTGAAAATTTCACTTTAAAACACATATAACCTTAGCCAAGTAAAAACTAATGACATAAATCAAAGAATTTAAAACCATAATTAGCATTGGTTACCAAAACAACAAGCAATTTCCATACCTCAATCTTTAGAAATGTACTAGATGTACATGTATATAAAAAACTCACACTTCAAAAATGTTTTTTTGATGTTTTAAAGAGATTTGAACATCAATACTCGAAGCTAACCATGATTAAAATCTAAAAAAAATAGAACATATCAATCAACAAATCATTTGGACAATGATGATTTCAATGTGGATGCAAACCATTCAAATTAAAAGGGGTACATAGACATGGGTTCTTTGACTTACTATAACATAGTCCACATGGTTTATAGTCTCCCAAACATAAGGTCAATGATTAGAGTTGAGTCCATAACCGAGTTTATTTAACCTAACAATGATATTACCAAAATGCACAATCTCAAAAAGAAACATGGAACATAATGCATACATACCTTAAAATAATTAGTTACTCTATGAATATTTTCAAACCATTAATTCCTAACATGCCCAATTAAAAACAAACAATAAATGTACATATATAGTACATAGATAGATTTTATGTGTTGTGGTCTTCGAATTTATAAAGAAAAAGACAAGATGATTGCTTACATATGACTAGTACATGAGGGGTGTATTCATAGCATTATTGTAATCTATAAATTTTGCAATATGTAAAAAATATTAGGTTTTTTTTAATGTGGGTAAATAAGCAACTTTACATTAGCAAAAATATTGTACATAGGTTACATGCAAAAATTTGATGGCGAGTCTTAGCTCCTAGGCCCCACTAATAAGAGCTTGATCCAAACCATTTTCTCAAGAAAGGGAAAACTAGATGGCATGTTAAGGAGGGGAAATTTTGATACAAATTCATTATCCATACAACAATAAAAAACACAGACAAGTTACAGAAATGTTCAACCAAAATGACTGCAGTTGTGGCAGACCATACATGTGTTGTTGTGAGAACAGAGGAAAACATAAGCAAGTAAAACGAAATAGAGAATTTGCTCATGTTGTGTGCTTACCTTTCAATCCTGAAAGAGTTGGTTTCACTTGATTGGGACCAACTTCTGCATTTCTCATACTGCCAGAGGGACCTACATTTGGAATTTCCTCCACAATGAAGCATTCATAGTGGCTGGGACGTGGAGGAGAGGGTGCCTTGTCGACGAAATAAAAAACATTGATGGAGACGACAACTGGCTACTCTCCTCGACAAAAAACCATGAATTTGGAGGACCTTGGTTAGACACGCCTTTTCCATGCCCATCTCCAACTAGGGTGATGGAGGGAGAAGGAGAGTCAAGTTGATGAGAAGGATGTCAACCTATAAGCCTTTCCAAAGGGCTTAAAGACATGGAGGTTGCAGGCATGGGATGAAAATATATGAAAATGGTTCTAGAGAGGTGGTAGAGTAAGGTTTTGATATGGCTAATGTATGCATTTGATTCCGCTACCCTTCTTTCAACTCCAACTCGTTCATGTTCCAAGTTCCAAAGATGCCGCGCTAGTAATTTTTTTATTTCCCAATGTCCATCTCCAAGTATTTTATGCTCCTATTGACGGTGCTGGACCCGCCAACATTCAGGGGTTCTAACCGATATGAAGTCCCAAATATACCTCACACTGTTTGGAGTAGGAGTCCCAACAGTCGGGTGTTAATGATCTACCTTGGTTTGCAAAACGCATAGAGTGGTGCACAATGTCTTTGGTGAGAAGAAGTGTGTGACTTCATGGAGAGTCAAGTGAAATGTATGATGGTTTCAACACATGAAGGGACAGGAAAGTGCACCCCTGGGAAGCATGTAATAATACATATCTTAGAAGGAACGCACAAGCAAAAAGACATCACATGAACTAACAAGCGGAATAGTCCACAAGTTAAGGTGACAGATTAACACGTCAAAACACATCCAACAAGATACATACAAATGAAAATGAAATAGTTCATAAGAATATGCATAAGTTAAATAGCATACATCACAAATACAACAAGAGTAGTCCTACTATATTCACAATACATGCACATGAAATCATGTTGGCTCTAAGTTATATTAAAAGTGATAGTTCCAATCATACATACAACATTTGACAAGCCACTAGCCCCAATAGTGGAACGCGAAGTTTACAACACATGCTCCTCCAAATAAGTATACTCCCTCTATGCTATGGAGAAGCCAAGGCTCACAGAAAACTCCCAAGCTCTCTCTAAGCCTAATCCTACCAAAATCTTGGCTCCCAACATCTCATTACAAGAGTTATGAGGATATATTTATAACAAACAGGGGTGACTCTTGACATGCCCCCTTTATGTCTCTTGGACTCTCCTCATGTCTCTTAAACTTATTACATATGGCTCTTCACATTCCATCAAGGAAACTTGGAATATCACTTTTACAATAATTACAAATAATATTACATTTTCCACTTTTACCCATATAAGAGATAATAGGGTAGATACAACTTGAAAGCCTAGCAAGACAAAAAATATGATGCTTGAGTTGAGGTGAACTCAAGCTGAGCAACTTCGACTTGGGTGTCTCTCGCTCACATACTGATACCAAGATTGGTACTGCTCGATGGTCTCCCTAAACTGTGAGATAGTGTTAGGCTGGAAGCAGAATCTTGCCTCCATAGATTTTGGGTACAATGTCTTGGAACTCGTATTAACCTCTTCCTGAATTAGGAGAAACATTGTTCTAATCTGAACCAGGCCACCGATGTAGGCCTGCATGTTATGTGTCTTTAGCTCCAAATCCTCCAAGGTGACCATCTGCTCTAGCTGCTCCAAGTACCAATCTATCTCCTGCCAGACTTTCCATTTGCATTTGATCTCGGTGAGTGTACCAACTGATGGGATATCGTGGGTTCTCACCATAAAGTCCAAAATTCTATATATCCGAATATATGTGGCCAGGATGTTTCCGATGAATGAGTCAATATGCTTGTTATTTTTTATCAACATCCGAACTCTTGCCTTCTCTAGCTTCACTTGCGGCTTCATCTTCTTTGCCAGTGTAAGTGGTTCCACCTTGTATCACATTGTCCAGTCATGCATGGAGGTGATGGCAGCTTGGACATTCTTAAGAATCTTAACAAACTATTTGCTCTGCCATTGCAAGTCATGTAGATGAAATACTTCCTTATGTATGGTCGAAAACTCCTCAAAAAGGCCTCACATAGTGTCTCCAAGTGTGGATACTTCATAAAGTATCACAGCTCTCATCTCCTCAAGGTAGACCTGTGCGGAAAGTGCATTCTGTGATGCTGCACGAAGTTTCTCATTCTCTTGCTGGACTGCCTGTAGGTTTTGCGCCAACTATCTATTCTTGATCAACAAATACTGAGTGTTATATCTCGCTACACCTGAGAAGGCCAAGTTGGCATCGACATAGCGTTTGGATTCCTGCTGGTGTCTATCATTATCACCCTTTCTCTCATGAATGCAGGTGATGGCGCATGATAATTCAGGAAGTTATTTCTTCGCGCTTATACATTATTCTTCTGGAGTTATTCAAATGATAGATTGTACACATCCATCACTAGATCATCATCAAGGGGAACTACCTCCCTTCCTCGCTCAGGGATGGCTCTACGACTGGAGGTGGTGGATTTTGAATGGTGACTTGTGGTGCACCAAGCATCAAGTCCACATCTTCATCTTGTGGATCTGGTCCTAAATCCATCTCCAAAACTTCAATCAACTGCTTAATCTCCTGAGCAAGCTCCCGATCCTACATCTGTTCGCTCACTCCTTCTGCTACTAGCTGACCCTACTTGCTCTTCAACTAGTATGGGTGTCATCTCTTTCGTCGTAGCACATTTCCTTCCTTCTTCTTCCCGATTATGCTTCTCCTCCTATTCTCTTCTTCTAAACTCTCACTCTTCCCTTATCTCTTGTTCTTCTTTCTGTGCTCTTAGTTCTACTTCCTCCAAGCTTTGCTTCTCTCTCTTTCTCCTCTTTTCTCTTTTCTTCCTCTGGCTCCTCTTTGCTTCTATTTCTAAAGCTGCTTGCTGACTGATAGGATCTTCTTGAATCTTCCAACTTTTTTCCTCCTCTACTTTGTTAGCAACCGTCCTCTTTCCCTTATCCTGTATCTGGATGCTGTCTTCTGCTGTTGTCTCTTCCGGAACTACTGTCGTCTGAGGGACAACTTGAGAATTCCTAGCTATACTGATCGGCTCACGGGGTATGGATAAGTTACATAAATTATTCCATGGTTCCTCCTCTGACCAACGGTATGCCTTGCTGACCCAGCTTTAGTAGATTCATGCACAATGGTCCTTGTAAATTTCCCTTGGATCATACGAATTGAAGTATTTTGTACCGATTCAAACTTCAATATGGATTTCGATTAAGTATCTGCAACTTTGAGAATTTTAATATCATACAATCTTATCTGAAAAGGAAGAGTGGGCCATGTTTCCTTCTTCATCATATGCAATGCTGCTGACAACCTTGTGGTGATATGGTAAGATACTTCCTGCATGACAAGTTTGTTGGTGACATATCTTGGAAAATGATGTGATAGATTATGCCCGTCGAACACTCTGATCAATGTGCCATCTAGTAAGGCAAACTAATCTACAATCTCTGATATCGCCTCCATCGCTCTTCATGACATGCAAGGTGGGTCCTCCTGAAAGATAAGCCTGTAAAGCAGGATAATGAAGTGATCAATTAGCTACTCCATAACTCCTCTATGGATACAATACGAAAGTAGCTTGTAGTAGATATGCATGATAATTTATCTCAGTGTCCACATCTAGTTCATGCTAGGAAATTGATTCTATGCAAAAATCACATCTAGTATGTATGAAAACATATAGAGCCTTGCTTGCTCACCCTTGGGAGGATCTTGAGCTTGTGCTACATGGGATCTTAGTTGATAAGCCAAAATGTCTAACGAGTTGGATGAATTCACCTCATTTACCACCTGGTTCAATAAGATAGCCCACCCTTTAGGAAAGGTCTTTGTACTCGGTCGACCATACATTATGTAAGCTAGGATGACCAAAAGCTGGTAGCCATTTTTGAGGGACCTTGTATTGTACATGTGGGTGGGTTTCTGTCTAAAATTATATGGATCAGTCACCCAAATATTGATGATATCCTTTATGTTCGCATAACTATGGGTGGCATAAAATAATAAGTCCATGATATTTACAGACCCAGGAAGATGATACATTCGTTGAAAATTTGCTGCCAGAAATGTAGCAAGCTTATGTCCATTGGTGTTGCTCAATGTCATAGTTTTCTCATTAGTGTGTGAGACAACCTAGCTAATCACATCCGCACACGGGAAGGCTAGATACCTACATGCATCCCTGTATAGTCCTGACTACTTGATGTTGCGATAAACCTATCGGTCCTCTATGTCTTTGTGAAATTATTTTGTGATATCATCTTTAATCTTCTTCCATGTGATTTTGGATCCCTTTTCCACAAATAGCTGAGTGTCCACATATATTGGCAAGTTAACAAGAGCTTGCTGAACTGCTTCTTGAGTACTACTTTCAATAGTTTCTTTTGAGGCATCTCTCTTGGGTGCCATTGTAACAGTGATTTTTGGAGAGGTGCTCAACAAATGATGTACCTATGGGACATAAAAGACACTCAATGAAAGAAAATATCAATTTTAAGCAAAATCACCTTCAAGGCAAGTTCAAGGAACAAAAATGGCATTTGATGGGAATGATTGCGCAATTTTCACTGGGAATAGGGTCTAAATTCCTGAGGGAACTATGCACTATGCAGTCCCAACAGTAAGGGTTGAAGCTTGAGGACTGAGATTGCACAATGCACAGTTCAGCATGGGAAGTGAGCTGGGAGAGACTACACATTGCTTAGTCTCAGTGGCCAGGGATGTAGGTTGAACCCTGTAACTGCGAAATACACAGTTGGGACAACCTAGACTGCATATTTTTTAGTTCCAGAGGCCAAGCTTCAAGCTTGAGCCTCCATATTGCGTAGTTGCCAGTTGGGAAAAGTTAAATCCGGACAAGGAAATGACATATCTGCCCAAGGGAAGTGTGGAAAATGAGCAGATATGAGAGATAATTATGGATAGGGTGAATATATGACTAAGGGTTAATGAAACAAGAAAAATCAAGTGGAAAAACTAAGTAAACGGGAAGAAAACCGAATCGATGAGGAGAGTTGCCGCAATGGTGACCATCGATGAAAAAATGAAGAAACCGATGTGACACTTATGAAAGGAAAAATATAACTTGAAACAACAATTATACAAGCTAAAGAAATTTAAAATGCCAACATGCACGAAAATAAATAATAAAAACAACACTCACACAAACCAAACGACAAAAAGTGACAGAAAAACGGAAAAAGGAATAAATGAAAAACTCACTCGGAAAAGTGATGAGTATCGCACCGAAGGTTCCTTGATTTGACCAGGAATGCTAGAGATCCAAGATTGAGTGTTTAAATGAACTCTAGGGGCGTATATTAAATATATTTGAGAAAATTAGGGTTTATGACGCACATGCCAAAAATTAAGAAAAAAATGACATGGTGAAAGTTTCCAAAAATAACAAGTGCACCTCCTTCGGGTTACTAAAAATAGATCCCTAGATTTTAGGGATGTTTTTGATTTTTTTTTAATATTTTCTGTTTTTTTGGGAAAAATATGCCATGCATATCATTGAGAAAGATTGCACAATTTTGGGATCTGGGCAACTTTCTGGCTTACTGAGCTGCAGAGTTTCTGAGTTTAGTGAGGGATTGCACAATTTCTAGGCTCTGTGCCGGGCTTCTTGTCATGCCTGCATAGTTTACGAGCTAAAGGTTGACTGCCAGTCATGAATGCACAATTCCAATCATCAATACTACTTTCCCTCATGGATTGCACAGTTTCTAGAGGCAAGCCCAAAATTTTTGTGCAAGACTTAGACAGGAGGTTAGCTTGTGACTTAGAAAAATAAACTGAGTGAAAAGAAAGTGAAAAAAGCATAGATAAAGGATAATCATCAATCAAAGCATGAATATTTGATAGCAGTGCAAGATAAGCTCCTGTGAGAAGAAGGTTAGGCTCCAAAATCTAAGCAAAGGAAAATTTTTGGGGGATGTTTGTAGCTGCTACAACACTTGGCGACACATTGGTAGAACTCTAGATCTATAAATGAATCTTGTCTCATGCAAAACCAGTCTCCAGTCTCACCCTTCCGGAAGTATTGCTCAATTCATTAATATTCAGAACTTCTTCAGTTAGTCTTAGTTAAAGACATGGTTCCATCCATCCTCTTCATCGGTGACACACAAAACAAGCGAAGTTAGCTAAGTTGTTTTGATTGGGGAGGAGGAGGATATAAGTGCAGAAGTAACATAAATTGTCAGAGTCTTATTTTTCATCTCTGGTGTTGCACTGCTGCGAGCAGGCCTGAACAGTACCCCGACGGAGTCACTTATGAACACAAACATTGCTCCACTGCTAGCGAGCTTGGAAAGTACCTGAGTGGAGTTTATTTCTTCACCTCTCTGCGTAGGAAGGAATTCTCTTCTTTCACCCTTTATTTGATTTTTTTTTCATTTTTTTTTCAAAGAGCTGTGCATAGGCACTTATTTATTTCATGGGGTGGAAGAGGGATCCTGACTTATTGAGAGCAGAAGAGGTTTTCCCTTCAGAGAAGGATATTTATCTACACCTCTGACATACTTTTTAAGGTTTTCCTCCCCTCCTTACTCTACTCAACTAGGTTGAAAAGGATTAACCAAAAAGATAAAAACCGATTAGAGTAGGCGGTACCAATTAAAATCCAAACATCGTGATTTCACTTGTGATGTTCTCCGAGAAGGAACATATTTTCCATCATAGTATCATCAACTTGAAATAATGCAATATTTACCAAAGAGAAGGAATAAACAACAAACCAAGCGTTGATAGTAGAACAAATTCCTATTGGATTTCACCATGCTTGCTTCAAAAGCCAAACATGGTCTCATGAAAAAACTAACTTATAACTGAAAAAAAGGGAAAGAAGCAAAATGAAAACAAATGAGCATAATGAAAATCAAGGGAAAACAACCAAAAGAAAAACACTACTCCTACTCCTAACCTAAGTAGAGTATAGGCCAACTCACGTGAAGTGAAACCTCAAATGAAACAAACAACACATTGGTTGGGCTATGTAGGAGAGGAAATGCAATAAATGCATAACAATGAACAAGAAAGATACAACAACGCAAACCAAAGTGTTTGAATTTGGAATGTATACGCAGAAAAGAAAAGGCAAAAAGTGAACAAAAAAAATCTGCATATGTAACATGGTGTTTAGACACATAGCGAGTCAAAGACTAGAAAACACAAAATTTTGAACAAAGAGGGTGAGAAAACATAAAGAAAGAAAGAAAATCTCATTTTTCCACAATGATCGCTACGTATGAATCCTCCAATGACTGAGCAATAGGATTATGTAACACAGGTTGAGGATGCAAAATTTGTAAAATAGATTGATCTTCAATATGTGTAATGGAGTGATGAGGATCCTCAAAAAATTCAACACTCTTCTGATCGAAGGTGAAACTGAACTCAAGGCTATGAGTGTTGGAAATACTGAGAGGGGGGGTGAATCAATATTCCTTTCAATTAGTATTATTATTAATCTTTCAGAGCATTAGTTAATCTTCAATTATTATTAGTGTTTGTACAATGATAGGAGTAAACAAAAGGAACAAAAATGCACACAGTTTTTAAGGTGGAAACCCTCTCGAGGTAAAAAACCACCTGAATGCTTTTCTAATAATTCTTTAATATTCAACTCCAATTGAAAATAAATCTCCAACTTCCTATAATATAGAAAATAATTCTTATCCAGCTCCCACGGGATGGATGCTCCAACGCTCGAGATTCTTTAGTAGTCAACTGAACGGATGTCCCAACACCTAATGAGCTACAAATCAACCTAGCACCACCCTACCATCCTAAATTTTTCACAGGCTTGAACCTGTTGGTGAATTCATGCACCGGCCTAGCACCACCCTACCACCCTATAGAAGAATAAAACAAGAATGGACTCCTGTACCAGGGAAAATAGTCCACTTTACAATGATATAGAATGATGTAGAAGAAGAAGACACACTAGACCATAACCCCAACTATGACACAACCACCTAATGATGATCCTAGGCCTCCCGACATTGCCTCTTCAACTCTTGGTAGATAGACACTTGTATAATTTTTACAATGATGCATTTACAATGACTTAGTACAATGGTACCTTTATAATGATTGTATGCAGTGCTGCTCACTTGAAGACTTCATGTGGTGAAATTATTGCTGTTGTTCTGCACCTTCATTACTGCTCTTGTCATGCTACCCTCTAATGCACCTTGCTTTGCTTTTCTTCCCTAGAAAGTCTGGTCCTTTGCAGCCCTTGACAACACATGATCTAGTTTTTTCTTGGCTTCTAGGAGCTTGATATTGAATTTTGTGTATCTATGTTATTTCAGATCCCCAATATGTGATTTTCGGTCCTGTAGTAGTCCTCTGAGTCTTATTTCCAATGCCACAGGTCTCACCCAATTTGGATTCTTCAAGAGAGAGTTATTCCTAATCTCTCACAATGCCCTAATTATGGACTGGTTCAGTAGAGCGAACTTGTATGGTGTGCCACGTGTCACAGTTTCTTCATTCGGCTCTGAAATTGATATAGAAAAAACTACAGTCTGTGCATTATCTACCACTTTTTACAAAATTCTAATTTGATACTCAGATAGAGAGTTATGACGATTTTCCCAAGGTCACTTCTTTGAGATGAAGTTCAGGAGCCTGCAACAACATTGACTTCTACAGATCATATCTCTGAAAATGTCACTCACCTTGATCTGAAATTTTATAGGAGATTCCTCAGGATTTCGACTTTGCCTCATAAAAATTTCAGTTTTGCCTCATAAAAATTTCAGTTTCTGAACCTTCGTAGGAAAAAAGTTATAGTGCAAATTCCACGATGACCGGTTTCAAGTAGCGAAATCCCTGCCTGAGGAGGGTATGAGGATCACAATTTATATAAATGCTTAGGTTGAGAGGGTCTTCAACAAGTGAACGTGGGAGGGATTTCAAGAGCTTAAAAATTATTAATTATTGAATTTTCAATGACCCATGCCATAACCCCATGGGGTTTTATCCCACTAATTGGGGTTACAAACTTCAAACATGAATATCTCTCAAACCGTGAAGAATTACATGGCGTGCCATATATCAATGGAAACATCTCGATAAGTAGAAACCATCAAAAATATTCTTGACCCAGAATATAGTAATTTGGTAGGTCAAAATTACCATGAAAGATCGGGGTAGCCCCTGGTGTTGCTTGGGTTGACATCAATGACAACCACTGATCAAAAATCTCCCCCTTTGGCATTGATGGAAACACAAGTACTCCCCCTGCGATCATGACACCTCTTCCTACAACATTATCCTCCCCTTTGACATCAATGGAAAAGGGTAACTCCCCCTGACACACAACCATCCTGCGGACCTGTACACACTTCTAATCACCCTTTATATTCTGAATAAGTAAAATATAATGAGAACTTGGGAGAATCCCAAGATTTTGGCGAAGGTATTCAAATGCTTCACGAGTACTCTTACGATAATCAACACTTCCTGCCCAATGTACATCTGCAAAGGCTTGAATAATGAGATTGTTACCCTTGGGATACCACAAACCATATTCTATAGTTCCCTTTAGAAATTGAAGAATTATTTTGACGAAAATAATATGTGATTATTTTGGTGCTGCTTGAAATATTGCTACTTGTCCAATTGCTTGCATAACATATGGCCGGGAGGCTGTTACATATAGAATACTACCAATCATAGATATGTACAACCTCTGATCCACATTCTTAGATGAGTCGTCTATGCTCAATTTGCAACCTGTTACCATCGGAATAAGGATGGGGTTGCAATCTTCCATTTTGAATTTCTTGAGAATTTCCTTGATGTACTTGGCTTGAAATATAAATATTCCTTTCTCTTGCTGAGATATTTGAAGCACTAAGAAGTATGTCAGCTCACCAAGTAAAGACATCTCGAACTCACTTTTCATATTTGTAGAAAATTTCTTACTTCGTCGATCATCATTGCTACCAAATATTATATCATCCTCTTTAGCTAGTAGACCTGATTTAGTTGCTTCATCCATAACATATACGTTTTTTGGAGCTCGACTTGCTGTAGCCACAATTTCACCATACCTGCCTTTCTTGATTTCACATTTTGTGGAGTTGAATAGTATTGTGTGTCCTTGATCACACATTTGCCCAACACTAAGTAGATTGTGATTCATGTTTTCAACCATTAGAACATTCTTAGCTAGAGCATCTTTTCTTCCGAGAGTGACAGTACCTGATCATATAACATTTGAAGATCCATCATTTCCAAAGGACACGATTCTATCCTTCTTCTCTTTGAGAGATACAAATTTCTTTCTATCTCCAGTCATATGTGTTGAGTAACTGCTATCAACATACCACACATATTTTTTGTTTTGAGCCTTGAGAGTGAGAGCACATTTATCAGTCTTCTTCTTCTTCCATGTTTGTTTGTTCTGTGGCTTCGAAGATTATTCTGGAGGATTTTCAAGTCTGCAGTCTCTGGCTATGTGTCCAAAGTTTCGACATTTGTAACATTCAATATTATTTATTGAATGTTCAACTCTATTGATGTTTCGTTGAGCCCTGGGAGGTTCATATTTGACAGATTTCCTGGAATTGTATTGGTTCCTAGGGTACGTGCGACATTTTACAACTTTATGACCAAGTTTTCCACATGAATAACAATAGCTATAAAAAATATGTTGGTACCTGGATGGAAATATTCGTCGAGGAATTGTCTCCCAAGGCCATTCTTGCGAATCTTGTCTAATGAAGTCTACATGCATGTCAGATCTCATAGGTTCATTGTATTTTGTTGTAGAAGGTCCTGCTTCTCCTTCTTTGTAACCGAGGCCAGTTCTGGCATCGTAAGATTGTTGATTGTTGATGATTTCTTCCAATGCCCTTGAGCTATTGGCATACTTTTGGACAATTTTTACCTTCTTCACTTCCTTACGCAGTGAGACTAATTTGGCTTCTTATGCTTCCCTTTCTTGGTTGGTTTCTTCCAACTTCTTTTGAAGTGACTCTTCAATACATTTGTGTTCTTCAACTTCAATTTTGAGACCTTGAACTTGTTCTTCAAGAATATTGGAAAGGATCTTCTCAGCTTTGATCTCTTTTATAAGCTTGATTGCCTCCTTAGAAAATTCTTCTATGGTCAACCCTTCTTCTTCGTTGTTTGATACCTCTTGTTTAATGTGCTTGGCCATAAACAATACTCTCTCATTGGCTTCTTCTTCCCTGTCATTATCTTCATCGGATGATGAGCTATCTTCTTTAGAGAGAAAGTTCCTTTAGAATCCTTTATTTTTTCTTTGCTTGTTGAATTTCTTAAAGCCTTTATTTTCTTTTGAGTTGCCATCACTTCTGAACTGAAATTTTGCTGCGAAATGCCCAACCTCACCACAATCAAAACATATCAATGGAAGTTTACCCTTGAATTTTCCCTTACCAATTTTTATTTTTTATTTTATTTTATTTTATTTTTATTTTTTAATTTTCGTAAAGTAAGCATATTCTCCATCTGAAAGACCTTCTTCATCATCTTCCTTTTCTTCACACTTGCAGGTGCAAGTATGTGCCTTTGAAGGTTATTTCTCCTTATTGGTTTTCTTAGATGCAGCGAACGTAGTTTCTAGATTGGAAGTACCCTCTTCTTCATCAAGTCTCATTTCATATGTTATGAGAACTCCATGTAATTCCTCTTTGCTGAGTTTGTCCAGATTTTCACTATATTCTAAGATCGATACCTTTGGGTTGAATCTCCTTGGTAACATTCTAAGAATCTTTCGCATAATAGTCTTCTCATCAACAAGCTCTCCCATTCCTTCCAGAGTGTTGGTTATTTTGTCAATGTGTTGGAAGTATGCAACAATGTTGTTATCTTCTTTCATTCTGAGTTGCTCAAATTTTTTTCTATAGATTTGAAGCTTTGATTCTTTGACATTTGAGTCACCTGCATATATATTCTCAAGCTTGTCCCATATATTTTTGGCGGTTTTACAACCCAACACCTTAAGATAAGAAGATTCAATAAGTCCACTGATAATAATATTCTTTTCTTTTACATCATTTACCAAATTCTTCTTACCTTGTTCATCCGCAGTTGATGTAAATCCATTTTGAATAGTGTCCCATATTTCGTAGCCTTGCACCAAGATATAGACCTTCATTCTTCCTTTCCAAAGTGCATAACTATTTTCATTAAACAAAGGTACACCATTCTTGGTATGCTCCATGACCTCCTTCCAGCTGTTAAACTGCGATTGAAGAAACCAAGCTCTGATACCAATAGTTGGAAATATTGAGAGGGGGGGTGAATCAGTATTCCTTTCAATTAGTATTATTATTAATATTTTAGAGCATTAGTTAATATTCAATTATTATCAGTGTTTTTACAATGATAGGAGTAAACAAAAGGAACACAAATGCACACAGTTTTTAAGGTGGAAACCCTCTCTGGGAAAAAAAACCACCTGAATGCTTTTCTAATAATTCTTTAATATTCAACTCCAATTGAAAATAAAGCTCCAACTTCCTAGAATCTAGAAAAGCATTCTTATCTAGATCCCACTAGATGGACGCTCCAACGCCTGAGATTCTTCAGTAGTCAACTAAATGGATGCCCCAACACCCAATGAGCTACAACTCACCCTAGCACCACCCTACCACCCTAAAATTTTCACAGGCTTGAACCTGTTGGTGACTTCATGCACCAGCCTAACACCACCCTACCACCCTATAGAAGAATAAAACAAGAATGGACTCCTGTACCAGGGAAAATGGTCCACTTTACAATGAAATAGAATGATGTAGAAGAAGAAGACACACTAGACCATAACCCCAACTATGACACAACCACCTAATGATGATCTTAGAACTCCCGACACTGCCTCTTCAACTCTTGGAAGATAGACACTTGTACAATTTTTACATTGATGCATTTACAATGACTTAGTACAATGATACCTTTACAATGACTGTATGCAGTGTTTCCCACTTGAAGACTTCATGTGGTGAACTTCTTGCCGTTGTTCTGGACCTTGATTGCTTCTCTTGTCATGCTACCCTCTGCCACACCTTGCTTTGCTTTGCTGCCCTAGAAATTCTAGTCCTTTGCAGCCCTTGAAAACACATGATCTAGCTTTTTCTTAGCTTCTAAGAACTCGATATTGAATCTGGTGTATCTCTGTTATTTCAGATCCCCAATATGTGATTTTTGGTCCTGTAGTAATTCTCTGAGTATTCTTTCTAATGCCACAATTCTGACCCAATTTGGATTCTTCAAGAGATAGTTATTCCCAATCTCTCACAATGCCCTAATTATGGACTGGTTCAGTAGAACGAACTTGTATGGTGTGCCACATGTCACTATTTCTTCATTCAGCTCTGAAAATTATACAGTGAAAACTACAGTCCATGCACTATCCACCACTTTTTACAAAATTCCAATCTGATACTTAGAGAGAGATTTATGACGATTTTTCCAAGGTCACTTCTTTGAGATGAAGTTCAGGAGCCTGCAAAAACACTGACTTCCACAGATCATATCTATGAAAATATCATGCACTTTGATCTGAATTTTTTACAGGAGCTTCCTCAGTATTTCAGCTTCGCCTCATAAAAATTTCAGCTTCTAAACCTTCGTATAAAAAAATTTATAGCACAAATTCCACAATGATCGGTTTCGGGTAGCGAAATCCCTGCCTGAAGAGGATATGAAGATCACAATTTATATAAATTCTTAGGTTGAGAGGGTCTTCAACAAGTGAACGTGGGAGGGATTTCAGGAGCTTAAAAATTATTAATTATTGACTTTTCAATGATCCATGCCACAACCCCATGGGGCTTTAGCCCACTAACTGGGGTTACAAAATTCAAACATGAATATCTCTCAAATCGTGAAGAATTACATGGCGTGGCATATATATATATATATATATATATAAACATCTCGACAATTAGAAACCATAAAAAATATTCTTGACCCAAAATATAGTAATTTGGTAGTTCAAAATTACCATGCAAGATCGGGGTAGCCCCTGGTGCTGCTTGGGTTGACATCAATGACAACCACTGATCAACAATGAGAACCTGACATAACCATCAGCTCAGTCTAGAGTGCCTCGAAAACTTGAGGAAGTTCCAACTCATCAGAAGGTAGGTCATCAAAGATTCGTGGCTTGGAAAAATCAACAACAAGGAAATCAGAATTGTGACCAATTGAATCAATAAAAGGGTCATGATAACCATGATCAGAAAGTTCAAGATCACGAAAATAGGTATCCTCATTATATGATGAGTCGTACGGAGGGGAAAATGAAAAACTAGAAATTTCTCCCTCTGCTTTTTCAGAAAGGAAAGATGAGAGATTGGGAAGATCATGAGTAGAAGATTCATCCTCTCCGCATATGGATGAAAAGTAACATCCCATGATTTTTGTGAATGATTTTAAGTATTAACATGATCAAAAACTAGATTCTTTCAAGGTTAAACCAAAATGACAAAATCGTGGAAAATGCAAGATGATGCAAAAGAGTTGCGGAAGGAAGAAGGTCATCCTCCATCGCAGATTATTGTTCAACAATGGGCTTTAACACATACTCATCGTAAATGAAATCGCAAGTTTGATGCTCAACACCAAATCCATCCAACACTTGATCATCAAGAGAGAGATTTGAAATAGGTGAACACAAATTCTCACATTCCGGAGGATCAGTGGGACCAAAGGATGGTGGATGAGGGGATAAAAATTCATTACAACCATCGGTTTGGCAGTCCAAACTTACGCAAGAATTATGAGCATGCAAGATGGGAGGAGATGGTGGTACATCAATGGATGAATTTCGAATCTTTCCTACCTCAACATGCAGAAGTAGAGCTATAAGATGAAAAGGGGACGGAGGGCTACTTGGAGCAACACCCTTATTCGTCGCAATTTTAGAAGATTTACGAGCGAGGTATGCAGGGTGTGATTTAAGAGATTCTAACTCGTTCGGAGTAAGTGAAATGAAAACAAGATACAAAAATATTCCAGAAAATAAATCCCAATCAAATTCATCTTCTGGAAATTCAAAAAAGAAATGCATGAAACGATTAAAAATATATAGTGATTCATCAAGTGATTTTTGCAATTCTAGTTTTTTCTTGAACATATGTTAATAATCATAATTGTCAAAAGAGCGAAGCATTTTTGTGAAAATATTTTCGAAAAAGTGAATAGAGCGATCGGTCAATGTGTAACACCATTACCTTAAACACCCTTCGAACGTTATAATGAACAACCAACAACCAACATCCTCAATGGGGATGTCACAGTCTCTGCAAAATTGAAGAATATTTTCAGTATGTTCAAGTATGGTTGTTTCACCCTCGCCATTGAATTTAAGATGTGACAAGTCACGAATGATATTCACCAACACTTGAAATTCTAGTTCTTTGGAAAAACATGCTAGGAGTATGATTCTGGAAGAAGTCATAAAATGAGTGCGGAAATTCAAAACAGACATCAAGGGCTTAGCTTGTTGTATGGCCCTCCTTCTAGCGCCAGAAATGTTGATGGTACTGGACTCACCAACATTAAGTGGATCTCCTCGATATGAAGTCCAAAATATACCTCACATTGTTTTAAGTAGGAGTTCCAATGATGGGGTGTTAATTATCTGCCTTGTTTTGCAAAACACATAGAGTGGTGCACAATGTCTTTGGCGAGAACAAGTGTTTGACCATGCAGAGAGTCAAGTGCAATGTATTACGTTTCCAACACACGAAGGGAAAGGAAAGTGCACCCCTTGGAAGCCTATTATAGTATGCAACTTAGAAGGAACACACGAGTGAAAAGACATCACTCGAATTAACAAGCAGAATAGTCCACAAGTTAAGGTGACAGATTAGCACATCAACACACATCCAAAAAGATACATACAAATGAAATTTTTTTTCATAAGAATATGAATAATTTAAATAAAATACATCACAAATACAATAAGAGTAGTCATACTATATTCACAATATATGCATGAATGCGTGCTGGCTCTAAGTTTTATTAAAAG
The DNA here is from genome assembly GCA_034641835.2 of Pinus albicaulis. NCBI lineage: Eukaryota > Viridiplantae > Streptophyta > Pinopsida > Pinales > Pinaceae > Pinus > Pinus albicaulis. The sequence goes on from CM076577.1 coordinate 946,941,230, forward strand.
TGATAGTTCCAATCATACATACAACATTTGACAAGCCACTAGCGCCAATAGTGGAATGTGAAGTCTACAACACCTACTCCTCCAAAGAATCATACTCCCTCTATGCTATGGAGAAGCCAAGGCTCACACAAAACCCCCAAGGTCTCTTTAAGCCTAAGCCTAGCCAAAATCTTGGCTCCCAAAAACCCATTACAAGAGTTATAAGGATATATTTATAACAATGGGGGGTGACTCTCAGCATTCCCCCTTTGTGACTCTTGGAATCCCCTCACAACTCTTAAAATTATTACATACGACTCTTCACATTCCATCAAGGACACTTGGAATATAAATTTTACAATAATTACAAATAATATTACATTTTCCACTTGTACCCATATAAGACAAAGTAGGGTAGAGACAACTTGACAACCTAGCAAGACAAAACAATATGATGCTGGAGTTGAGGTGAACTCAATCCGAGCAACTTCGACTTGGTGTCTCTCGGTCACATACTAGTACTAAGCTTGGTACTGCTCGATGGTATCCACAAACTTTGGGATAGTGTGTTAGGTCCCTATATTACTAGTGTAGCCCCTTATTGTTGTTAGTGTAGCCCCCTTATTGTTATTTTTGTACCCCTGTAGACCCCATATTGTTATTATTGTGCCCCATAAAAGCCACTATTGTTATTGTTGTGCCCTTATATTATTATTGTTAGGTTGGCTAGGATTATATTGTGACCCCATGGACTCTTATATATAGAAAGAAGGTTTTGTCATTTGTATCATCCAAGAATTGTTCATTTATGTAATGTAAAGGAGGTTTCCCCCTCGAAGTAGTTGATTTTTAAGTCATTGATCTCTCTTTTCTTCTATTTTGTGAGCTGGTTTCATAACATAGTGTTAGGCTAGAAGTGGACTATTACCTCCATAACATTTGGGTACACTATCTTGGAACTGGTCTTAACCTCTTCCTAAATCAAGAGCAACATTGTTATGATAGGAATTGGGCCATCGATGTATGTTTGCATGTTCTATCTATGTAACTCCAAATCCTCCCGAGGGGAATCTAGCTACTCCAAGTATCGATCTATCTCATGCCGAACTTGTCGTTTGCGTTTGAGCTTGGTGAGTGTACCAAATGATGGGATCCGGTGAGTTCTCACCATGAAGTCCAAACTGCTATATATCCGTACATACGAGGTCTGAATGTTTTCAATGAATGAGGTGAGCTTCTTTTTGTTTTGGATCAACATCCAAACTCTTTCCTTCTCTATCTCCTCCTGCAACTTCATATTCTTTGCCAGTGTAAGTGGTGTCGCCTTGTATCTTATTGTCCACTCATGCATGATGGTTATGGCAGCTTGTACATTCTTAAGAATCTTGACAAACTCTCTACTCTGTCATTGTAAGTCATGTAGGAATACAAGTGTATTATGTACGATCACAAACTCCTCATAAAGGTCTCACGTAGTGTCTCTAAGTGTGGATACTTCAACAAGTATCACTGCTCTCCTCTCCTCCAGGTAGACTTGTGTAGATGGTGCATTTTGTGTTGCTAAGAAACTCATTCTCTTGCCTGACTGCCTATAGGTTCTGCACCAACTATCTCTTCTCGGGCGACAAATACTGAGTGTTAGATCTCATTGCACCTGCGAAGGCGAAGTTGGCATTGGAAATAACGTTTGGATTCCTGCTGGTGTCTATAAAAAATCCACATAGATTCAACTGATATTGTAATATGCTGAAACAAAATACTTGAATCTATTCTACAAATTGCGGAAACCAATTATGATTGCACAATCACATGAAAAATAAAGAGAAAGAATTTCAATCACACAACACAAATATGTATCTGGGGAAATCCTAAGCTAAAAACCCCACTATCTGTATATTGTATTAAGTCAAGAATATGAAACAATACAATGATTTTCTCAAGTTTGAGAGTTCGCTGCACTATCTATGACAGTCTCACTCTGATATGAGTAGGTTTGGTCCAATACTTAACCAGTTCCTTTCCCCTATCTGACCATCCTTGCTCACATATTCCTGAGATTATTGAACCCTTATTAATTAGGAAATTCCCATCAATTGATTGTGAAATACAAGGCATCCTTATGACCTCTTGCATGACCTGTACAATTTTCTAATTATACAACTGATAGTTTACTTCCCTTTAACTCCAATATCAACTAGGTATTCCTTAGAACTGACATGTAATAAATATTTAGAGTGAATTATTAGTTATCTGATTGATCACTACACGTGAATTAAATACGATATAATTCGCTGGACCTCTCACTAGCTCATCATTTAGTTAGAACTAGCTAAACTGATTTTAATCCAAATACTTAAGTTAAACAATTACAACTCAAAATAAATTGCAACTAGACTCCCTAAAACCTAGAGTGAACTCTACATGCCTCTAGTTTGACCCCCAACTCGAATTGACCGAGCTAACTAAGTATTCCTGACTTAGCTAACTCGTACAAGTTTTCATGTGATATGGAATTACAATTTCCTTCTAATTTAATTAAGGGAAAATTAAATTAGAATCCCTTCTTGTTGCCAATTTCAACAATTTCTTCCACTATCACCCTTTCTCTCATTCTTCACACTTGTATAATCTTCTTTTGGAGTTCATCATATGAAATATTGTACACATCCATCGCTAGATCATCATCAAGGGTAACTATCTCCCCTTCCTCGCTCGGGGTTGGCTCTGAGGCTGTAAGTGGTGGAGTCTGAATGGTGACATGTGGTGCACTAGGAATCAGGTCCACATCTTCATCTGTTGGCTCCAGTCCTAACTCCATGTCCATAACTTCAATCAGATACTCAATCTCCTGAGCAAGCTACCAATCCTGCATTTGTTCGCTCACTCCTTCTGCTGCTAGTTGATCCTGTACCTTCTCTTCAACTTGTATGGGTGTTGTATCTTTCGCTGTAGCACCTTTCCTTCCTTCTTCTTCCTACTTATGCTCTCCTATTGCTCTATTCTTCTTAACTCTCACTCTTCCCTTAGCTCTTGTTCTACTTTCTGCGCTCTTAGTTATGCTTCCTCCAAGATTTTCTTCTCTCTCTTTCTCCACTTTTCTCTTTGCTTCCTTTGCCTCCTATTTGCTTCTATTGCCAAATATGCTTGCTGAATGATAGGTTCTGCTAGAATATTCCATCTTTGTTCCTCCTCTGTATTGTCAACAACCTTCCTCTTTCCCTTATCTTGTATTTGGGTCCTGAATTCTGCTACTGTTTCTTCCATAACTGCTGTCATCTGAGAGAAAACTTGGGAAGTCCCATCTATACTGATCGACTCACGGGGTTTGGAGAAGTTATAGAAATTATTCCATGGTTCCTCCGGCGACCACTGGTATGCCCCACTGACACAGTTGTAGTAGATTTTCACACAATGGTCATTGCAAATTCCCCTTCGATTATACAGGTTGAAGTGTTTTGTACCGAATTCAAACTTCACAATGGATTTTTATTCAGTATCTACAACTTTTAGATTCTTAATATCGTACAATCCGATCTGTAAAGGAAGAGTGGACATGGTGCCTTCCTCATCCTATGTAGTGCTGCTAAAAACCCTATGGTGATATGGTAAGATAATTAGTTGCATGAAAAGTTTGTTAGTGGCATATATTGGAAAAATATGTGGCGGATTTTGCCTGCTGAACACTCTGATCAATGTGTCATCCGGTAAGGTGAAACAATCTGCAATCTCCGATATCACCTTCATCGCTCTTCGTGACAGGCAAGGTGGGTCCTCCTGAAAGATAAGTATGTAAATAAAGATAATGAAGTGATCAATTAGCTACTCCATAAATTATCTATGGCTACAATCCGAAAGAAACTTGCAGTTGATATGCACGACAATTTCTCTCAGTGTCCACATCTAGTTCATGCCAGGAAATTGATTCTGTGCACAAATAACATCTAGTACATATATAAAACCTTACTTTCTCACCCTTAGGAGGATCCCAAATTTGTGCTACATGGGCTTTTAGATGATAAGAAAAAAGGTATGACCAGTTGAACTACTTCCCCTCATTCACCACTTGGTTCAATAAGATATCTCACCCTTCAAGAATGGTCTCTGTAATTGGTCAGACATACATTTTGCAAGCTAGGATGACCAAAAGCTAGTAGGCCTTCCTCAGTGACCTTGTCTTGTAAATGTGGGTGGGTGTCTGCCTAAACTTTGATGGCTCCTTCACCCAACTCTTGATGATATCCTTTGTGTTCGTGTAGCTGTGGGTGGCATAAAACAATGAGTCCATGATATTTACTGGCTCAGGAAGATGATACATTCGCTGAAAAACTGCTACCACAAATGTAGCGAGCTTCTGTCCACTCGCGTTGCTCAATGTTGTAGTTTTCCGTCTTGACTTCTTGATCCTGAGATAAATCTACTGGTCCTCTAAGTCTTCCTGAAATTATTTTGTGAGATAATATTTAATCTGCTGCCATGTGAGTTTGGATCCCTTTTCAACAAACAACTAAGTGTCTGCATATACTGGAAAGTTAACCAAAACTTTCTCAACTGCTTCTCCATTACTTCTTTCAGTAGTTTATATTGAGGCATCTCTCTTGGGTTCCATTGTAACAGTGACTACTGGAGAATTTCTCAACAACTATTATACTTCTGGGATAGAAAATACACTCATGGTAAGGAAACATCAGTTTTAGGAAAAATCACCTTTAAGGAAAGTTCAAGCAACAAACCAGGCATCTGACAGCAAGGATTGCAAAATTTTCACTAGAAATAGGGTATGAATTCTTGAGTGAACTGCGCACTGTGCAGTTCCGACAGTTAGGATTGAAGCTTAAGGACTGATACTGCATAATGTGCAGTTCAGCTTGGGCAGTGAGCTGGGAGAAACTACGCATTGCGTAGTCTCAGTGGTCAAGGATACAGGATGAGCCCTGGAACTATGCAATATTTCACATTTGGTCCAGCCTGGACTCCGTACTGTGAAGTTCCAGAGGCCAAGCTCTCAGCTTGAGCCTCCAGATTGCGTAGTGCCCAGTGGGAAAAGTGAAATCCAGCCAAGGAAATGACAGATATTCCCAAGATAAGTGTGGAAAATGAGCATATATGAGAGATAGTAATGACTAGAGTGCATATATAACTAAGTGTTAATGAAAGAAGACAAATCAATTTCAGAAACCAAGTAAACAGGAAGAAAACCAAATCGGTGAGGGGAGTTGCCGCAACAACGAACATCAGTACAAAAATGAGGAAATCGATGCGACACTTGTGAAATGCAAACGATAACTTGAAAAAACACTTATAAAATCTAAAACAAGTTAAAAAAATAGTGTGCGTGTAAAGAAACTAGTAAAACAACACTCACACAAGCAAAACGACAAAAAATGAAAAAGCTATAAATGCAAAACTCACCTGGAAAAGCGACGATGATCGCACCAAAGGTTCCTTGATCTCCTCGGGAATGCTAGAGCTTCGAGATCAAGTGTGTAAATGAGCTGTCTGGGTGTTGATTAAATATATTTGAGAAAATTATGTTCTAGTGTGCATGCAAAGAAACAAGAAAAACAACACTCACACAAGCAAAACGACAAAAAACTAAAAATCAATAAATGCAAAACTCACTTGGAAAAGTGACGAAGATCGCACCGAAGGTTCCTTGATCTCCTCGGGAATGCTAGAGCTCCGAGATCGAGTGTGTAAATGAGCTCCGTGGGTGTTGATTAAATATATTTGAGAAAATTAGGTTTTATGATGCACATGCCAAAAATCAAGAAAAAAATGACACATGGTGAAAGTTTCCAAAAATAACAAGTGTGCCTCCTTCGGGTTATTAAAAATAGATCCCTATATTTATTTATTATTTTATTTGTTATTTTTTATTTTTTTTCGAGGAAAAAACTTCCACGCATATCAATGGGAAATATTGTGCAATTTTGGGAACTACGCAACTTTCTGGTTCAGTGTAATGCATGGTTTCTGAGCTCAGTGAGGGATTGCACAGTTTCTGGGCTCAGTGCTAGGCTTCCTTTAATGAAAGCATAGTTTCCAAGCTCAAGGCTGAATGCCTATCATGAATACGTAATTCCAGTCATCAAGGCTGCATGCCCTCATGGATTATGCATTTTCTGGAGACAAGCCCAAAGCTGTTTTCCAAGACTTAGACAGGAGGTTAGCTTGTGACTTAGAAGAATCAACTAAGTGAAAATAAAATTAACACAAGAATAGATAAATGGTAATCATCAATAAAATCATGAATACCTGATCGCAGTGCAAGGTAAGCTCTTGTGAGAATAATGTTAGGTGCCAAAATATAAGCAAAAAAAAAAATTTGGAGGGTGGTTATAGCGTTTACAACAACTCCTCCACCTCAATGGTGGAAACATTGTGTCAGATGTGCTTAGGGATGTCAGGATCAAATAATTCCATCTAGTCTCCTAGCTAGGGAGTGCTGAGTGGGCACCTCTGCCCTCTACCACTACAACGAGCATGACCTCATTCTCTAACCATGATTCCTATTCGAAGAGCTGTGAAGCTTGATGGAGGAGCTTGGACTACAATGGATGTGGTAGCAGAGAGAAGCCATATTTTTTTCTATTCGAGTCACAACATGGAAGAATAAAGGGAGGGACCACTCAAGATGTACAAAGGCATGATAATGTTAATTAATTGAGACATTAATGCCTTGAGGATAGAAAAAATAGTGTAAAAAAAATTGTTCAGGGCCACCAGATGGTAGCAATCACCATGACAGGTGTGGTTGTGTCCTGCCCAAGTTATTAGGGTGTGTTTGGGTAGTATAAACCAAAATCTAGCTGATGAATTTCTTGATCGACGATGTACTTGCAAGAAAAATACCATGTAGCTATGTCAGGGGAAGACATGGACCAATCCTCACATTTCACTTTTTCTTCCACTCCTTTGCTTGTAAGGAAGTTTTCCAAGGAGTTATATTTTCACCTTTTGCAGGAAAAGATACTTCCAACTTGTTGAGAGAGAAGAGAAGCTAATTGTTGCATGTTGTTATATAGTCTCCAACTGATGAAGCATTTGGATGAAGGAGTGTTGTTGCAAAGCCTTTGTGATGCTTAAATGATGATCCTGGAATCCAATTCAACTATTAGAGGAAATAAGTGGTTTCTCTTTGCTATACAAAGGCATTGGATTAGTGCTTCCATATCACTCGCGTTGTTGTTGTCCTAACAAATATATCCCCTATAAATATTGAGAATTCCCCATGTAGAAATATCTAAATAGATTCAACTGATCTTGTAATGTACTGAAAAAAATACTGAATCAATTATTCAAATTGTGGAAACCAATTACAATTGCACAATCACATAAACAAGCAAGAGAAAGAATCAATTGCACATCACAAAGATATATCTAGGGAAAGCCTTAGTTAAAAACCCCGCTAACTGTATATTGCATAAATTCAAGAACATGAAATGATACAATGATATTTACCTTCCTGAGAAACCTCTACACTCTGCTGACTATCTTACTTTGATCTAAGCAAGTTTGGTCCAATATTTAACCACTTCCTTGCCTCTACCTGACCAACCTTGATCACACATTCCTGGGATAATTGAGCCCCTATTAATTAGGAAATTCCCATCAATAGATTGCACAATACATCCAAGGCATCCTAATGACCTCATGCATGACATGTACAATTTTCTAATTATACAACTGATATATCTCTTCCCTTTAACTCCAATATCAATTGGGGCTTCCTTGGAACTAACATGCAACCACTATTTATAGAAAAATATCAGTTATCTGATTGATCACTACATGTGAATTAAATCATATTTAATTCACTGGAACTATCACTAGCTGATATCTCAATTAGAACTAGTTAAACAAATTTTAACTCAAATAATTGAGTTAAATATTTACAACTCAAAATAAACTACTATTGGATCCCCTAAAAAATAGATAGAACTATATATGCCTCCAGTTTGACCCCCAACTCGAATTGACTGAGATAACTAAGTCTTCCTAACTCAGTTAACACTTACAAGTTGTCATGTGATGTGGAATTACAATTTACTTATAATTTAATTAAGGGAAAATTAAATTAGAAGCCCCCTTGGGGTGCCATTCTTGTTGCCAATTTCAACACCCTCTCATCAAGAAAGGGATTGTATGCTACCCCGATCATGTCTCTGTGGAACTCAAATTTTCTTCTTAATAGTGCTTCGTCAAGATTTCCCCATCCTACTCCTTTGTGGGAATGTACTCTAATGACATAATCCGCCTCTACACACAATCTCTAAGATGGTGATACCAGATATAAATATGCTTGGACCTGGCATGAAATAATGGATTAACCGAGAGTTTTATGCAACTATGGTTATCACAATAAATCACTGCCGGATCCATCTGTCGACCAAACAAACCAACAACTATCTTCCTCATCCAGATGGCCTCACATGCTGCCTGACTAGCTGCCATGTACTCTGCCTCTGATCTCTGTTTCCTTCTATACCAGGAAAATGTTACTGATCCTATGATGAAGATTCCCCCTGATGTGCTCTTCCTATCAGATGGGCTCCATGCTCAATCTGCATCTGTGAAGCCTTGAAGCTTCACTCCCTTTGTCCGTCTGTACCATAACCCATACTCTGGAGTGCCTCTGAGGTATCTCAACACATGCTTGCCTACCTTCCAAAAGATCTTGGTAGGCTTAACCATAGCTTGAATAAGCTGGTTAACTGCACAACATATTTCTGGTCGTGTGTTCACCAAATACATGAGTGAACCCACAAGCTAGCTCTAAGCAATAACATCTACTACTTCGCCTGAACTAACATCCTCCTTCTTCTAGTTTCATGCTAGAGGAGTCTCCATGGGTTTGTTTCCCTCCACGTGGAACTTCCTGAGGATCTCATTGGCATACTTTCCCTAAGATAAAAATAGCTCTCCTTCTCTTTGCCATATTTCCAATCCCAAGAAATAGTGCAAGAGCCCCATGTCCTTCATCATAAATTCTCTTACAAGATTCTCTTTGCAAGACTTGATTAACTGTTCATCACCTGTCAGTATCAAATCATCGACATAAAATACAATGATAAAAATCTTACCTTCTACCACAATATGATAAAGGTTCACCTCTGCTTCATTCTTGGTGAAGCCCAACCTGGTGAAATAATTGTCGATCTTGGTATACCAAGCACGAGGTGCTTGCTTCAGCCCATACAATGCTCTCTTGAGTCTTCACACACGTGAATCTATGTCTAAGGTCTCAAAACCTTATGGATACTCACTGTACACCTCTTCCTCAATCACCCCATTGAGGAAGGTTGTCTTTACATCCATCTGATGTATCTTCCATCCCATATGCACTGAGAGTGCAAGGATGGATCTGATTGATGAGTACCTTGTGACTAGTGCAAAAGTATTGTTAGAGAAAGGAGTCACTCCTTGACTTCATAAGGAGTAAGCCTTACACATCATAGTTCATTTAAAAAATTTAATGGAGTTGTTTGAGTGGTGGGATGGAATCTCAAATATTTTGAAATTATTTTTTACGTTCTTTAAAAATTTCATGCATTTCTCAAGTTGTGGCAAGTATAAATTGTGTGGGTAAAGGTAATATAGGGAGAAGAGTTTAACTAATGGAAGAAGATGGATAGATGGTACCTATTCTAGGAAATATTCCTATCCTAAATTAGTCACACAACCATGATGATGGCTCTTTACACAAACTCAGTTTATGCAAACCAAACAACATTCAAAAAATAGATTGCATGTATAAAGTATTCCACAAATCCTTTATGAAATATTCACTGACATGTTCTATAACACACATATAACTTGCAGAAAAATTGAAAGCAAAAAATTTACTGTTAAATCCTTTAAAAACTTATCACTCACACCTTACTAGTTGCTGCAATTCATATTTTAGAAGAAATGAACAAATAAAAGAAACATACCACACATTAGATGTTCCTTGAATCACAAAATCCTCTAGCATGAAACATTTTTTTTTTTATATTATATTTAGTCTTCAGGTAGACCAACATCCAACCTGAAAATGGTATTTACAAGTAGTATATATAGCAAGAGAGGCACCAAATCCATATCTTCTAAAAATAAGGAAACATTAATTCTAACATTATATAGGTGTCAAAAGACATTACAACCTTATCCCATTGAAATCTGATCAGAATTTAGATCAGGGCCTAAAATTAGCTAAAAAATCAAAGTGCTCAAAATTGTTTCAGACTTGAACGATCAGATAGAGTTCGTCACTAGGATTCCAACACAACTTGTTTCATCAAAATTCGAGTTTGTATGACTGAGTTATGGTCTACAGTTCGCTTTCCAAAATAGGTAAAAAAATGGGCAGAATAGGTACAAGGATGATGTGGCGGTCCAGTCAGAAAAAATGAATCTTCAGGAATATTCCTCATGTTTCTACCAATGAGGTTGTGAAAAGTGGCAGTTTCAGATTCACTAGTTTGGCTTTTTCGTTGCCTACAACCTGCAACCCATGCGCTGAAGCTCTGCTATGGTTGTCGCCATCATGGAGGAGCAGGGCTCGCCTCGGGCCTCCCCTCCTCCCCCCGCCTCCTTAGCCATCTCCAAACGCAGCTGCATTCAGCTCGTTGATCGCCTCTTTGCCCAAGAAGAAGAAGGCTAAAGCCTCGAAGTTTGTCAAAATATTGGAAGAAATGTCGACGGTGTCTCTTCCTCCGGATGGTCCTATTTAGGTTGCCTTGACAATGTCTGAGCGAGCACTCGTGAGGTAGTTCACTAGCTTGTGACCGTCTCCCAAAGTCACGGAAGCCTGGGTGATAAGAAACTGGAAGCCATTGATAAACCAAAATGTCACCTCTTATTTCCTGGGTAGAGGTTATTTCTTATTAGAATTTATCTCCAAAGAGGATAAGGAGCTGATCTTCAGAAATGGCCCATATTTTATGGGGCCTCAAGGGCTGTATCTAAATAAGTGGATATCAGACTTTGATCCAGCAGAGGACGTTCCTTCAGCTGTTCCAGTATGGGTCAGATTGCCTAATATACCAATACATTGCTGGGATTGGGTCTCTCTAAAACACATAGGGGATGCATTGGGCAAATTCATTGACAAGGCAAATAATAAAGACCAATACGACTGTGCTCAGATCTGTGTGGAGGTGGATCTTGAAGTAGGGCTTCTAGAAGCTATTAAAATTAATGTCGGAAGCTGGTATCATATTCAGAAACTGGATTATGAACAACTCCCATTTAAGTGTTGGGGGTGTCACGAATACAGACATTTCACTAGAAATTGCCAAAAAAAGAGTGAGGAGGATAAGGAGAAAGAGGAAGGATGGAAGTAGGCCAAGAGGTCCAAAACAAACCCTAAGGCCTCTAATCCGATAGGACAAGAAAAGGACAAAGGAAACCATTCCAAAGGTAACAGTGTGTCTCAGAAAAACCTCCCTTCAAAAGATACAGAAAACATGTTTGGGCCCCTTGGCTCAGCTTCATAAGAAATCCCTGAAGTGGATCCGCCTCAGAAGGAGTCGACGGAGAATGCAAGGAATAAAGACAAGGAGTCTACTGAGATTGAAGTGACAAGGGATTCAAGGCAAGGGGAAAGAGAAATAGAAAGATCGAAATATAAGCACACAACGAGTGATGTGGAAAGTCAAGGCTCAGAAGAATCCGATGAGGAAGGAGAGATAGGAGACTCTCAATCAACGGACAGAAGGTCGGCAAGGGGAAGGATGTCAACCAGGGAGAAGAGAGAGAAAGAAACATACAAAGACAAAGTGAAAGGAAGCCACCCTAATTTGGAAAAGCTGTTGGCCAAAACCCCAAATATGGAAAGAAACCAGGGACAGGGCTCCAAGGGGCCGTCACTCTCACAAAAATAAATAATGAAGGTGATCTCCTGGAATTGCAGATCAGGTTTGGGGAGTAAGATGAAAGAAGAAGCCATGAGGAGTCTAATCATGACAAAAAACCTAGACATAATGCTTGTCCATGAGACAAAATTGGAGGAAAATGATTTCCTTCAAAGCAGAATTTTTTTTTGGAATAAAGGAGGGACAATGGTTGCCTCAGCCAGAGGGGCCTCGGGAGGTCTTGGCACTCTCTGGAATACTTCCAAGCTCAATATGGTAGCTGAGAATAAAAATGTTTATTGGCTGTTCACAAAGTTTCAGCATCAAGAATCGAAGGAGGTTTTCAGTCTCTTCAATGTATATGTTCCGGTTAATGCTATGGAAAAGAAAAATTGTTGGGACTCCCTGAGAAACATGGCAGATGGGGAGGAGCTGGAAAACATTCTAATTGCAGGAGATCTAAACATCTCCTTAAGCCAGGGCGCAAAGCGAGGGGGATGTGTTGTGAGAGATTCGGCTCGCGAGTGGGTGGAGGATCTCATTCATGACTGGGATCTTCTCGACATCAAGCCTTGCCGAGGTAAGTATACCTGGTCAAATAAATGGGTAGGCCTCAGACATATTGCTGCTAGATTAGATAGGTTCCTCATTCAAAGTTCCTTCTTTCTTCTTGGCCTTGATGTGAATATGAATATTCTCTCTAGTAGCACTTAGGATCATAAACCAATAATGCTGGTTCTCTCAGCCCAAACAAATTTAGGCCCTATCCCCTTTCGATTTAGTTCTCTTTGGATAAATCAAAAGGACTTTTTGGATATGGTAGAAGAAATATGGAAGATGCCTGTCATGGGTTCCCCTTTCTTCATTTGGGAGGAGAAGTTGAGAAGAGTGAAAATAGCTTTGAAAAGCTGGGCTAAAAACATCCCTAGTCCCGCGGAAGAAAGAAAGAAAGCCCAAACAACTCTTGAGAATCATCAAGACTTCATGGAAGAGGAAAAAATATTGAGTGAATCTTTAAAAAGGGAGGAAGAACTTCAGCAAAAATTTCAGAGTGCATGCAGACAGGAGGAGGAATACTGGAGGAAAAAATCCAGAAGGCTTTGGTTGAAATATGGAGACAGAAATACATCATTCTTCCACAAGCAAGCCCAAGATAGGAGAGGTTTCAATTCCATCTCAGAAATTAAGGATGAAACCCAAACTTATGGCGATTTTCCAAGCATTAAAAAGGCTGCCTTCAACCATTTTAAAAGCCTTTTCAGCGAAGAAGAGGTGTAGGGATGTAGCGACAAGTTTTTAGATGAGATACCTTCTAAAATCATAGCTAGAATGAATAAGAAATTAGAGGCTAAGGTTAATAGGAAAGAAATAAAGGCTACCTTATTTGCCATGAGTCCAGATAAAGCCCTAGGCCCGGATGGGTTCACGTCAAACTTTATCCAAGTATGCTAGCAGATTGTGAAAAAATATTTACATAAAATGATTCTAAAATCCCAAGACTGTAAGAAAATAGGGGGCATCACGAACTCTTATTTTCTAGCCCTCATTCCAAAAGAAAAGGGTGCAAATTCCTTCAATAGATTCCGACCCATTTCCTTTTGCAACATTGAGTACAAGATAATTACAAAGGTGATTGCCAACAGATTGAAAGGGATTCTTCCAGACCTCATTCTGGAGAACCAAGGGGCTTCATTCAAGGAAGGCAAATCATGGATAATATAATATTAGTCCAAGAGGCAATACATTCAAGCCTGAAGAGAAAATAAAAAGGTATGATTGTTAAGATTGATTTTGCAAATGCGTTTGATAGGGTTAGGCATTCATTTCTATTCAAAGTTCTGCACCAGTTTGGTTTTGGATTTGGATTAATTAGTTGGATCAGAGCCTGCATTTCTGAGCCATGGATTTATCCATTGGTGAATGGGAGAGCAGCTGATTTTTTTAAAGCCTCGAGAGGGCTATGGCAAGGATGCCCACTCTCCCCCTTGCTCTTTTTCCTCCAAGCCTCTGCCTTAAGCTTTATCTTGGAAAAAAGAATATTAGATTAGGATATATTGGGCCTTCAAATTGTGAGAGGAATAAAAGAAATCAATCATGCCTTATTTGCTGATGATTCCCTCCTTCTGGGGGCAACTTCTGTTCTCACTACCAAACAATTTAAATTAGTGGTGGATGAGTTTTGCGTTGCCTCAGGCTGTAGCTTGAACGCTGGAAAGTGTCACATTTATGGTTGGAATGTGTCTCAAAGTGAACTAAATGCTATTTCCAGATGCTGGGGCTTTGCTGGGTCCATTCAATGGAAATGTTTCAAGTATTTAGGGCTGCCTATCTTTCAGAAAAATCCTTCAGGTAAGGATTGGATTCCCCTGCCTGACAAGATCAAAATCAAATTGCAGGCTTGGGGGTTTTCTTGGCTTAATCTAGCAGGGAAAACTGTGCTCATTAAGTCGGTCTTGAACAATCTCCCAACCTACCAAGCATCGCTTATGTTAGCTCCTCTTGGAATTCTCAGAAAAATGGAAGGCTTAATAAGAAGCTTCTTTTGGAAAGGTGGAAAGAAAAACAGAAACAAACTGTCGCTTGTCAACTGGGACAAAGTCACCAAACCAATTTTAGAGGGTGGTCTAAATTTTAAAGACCCGAGTCTGCAAAATTTAGCGTTGGGGGCCAAAATTATATGGAGGCAAGTTGCCCCTAAGGCTAGTTGGGCTCATCTTGTTCTCTGGAATAAATACTTCACCGGGAAAAGAAAACGCTTCCTGGACAGTCTTGTTCAATTCACAAATGGATCACAAATCCACAAGCTGTGCGTGCAGGCCCAAGCGCTCATTCAGGACAACTTGTATTGGGTTCCGGGGGATGGGAAAAAAATAGACATCTAGGAGGATCAAATAATGAATGATGTGCCCCTTGCGGATGTTCACAAGCTTCAGGAATTGCGTCTCTGGATGAAGAACGCAAGTTTGGTCTCTTTGTGGGACATCTCCACTTGGAGAGATAAAGTCTGGTTGGATTGGATGAAGCCAGATATGCCAAGTGATCTTGAAAATGCATGGCTGGTGATTCAGTCCAGGCTTAAAGGGAAGGCTCCAACAAATGAAGAGAAGCACGATCAAAGAGGCTGGGGGTCGAATTCTAGTGTGTACTCTGTGGCGTAGGGTTATAAAATGTTGCGTGCAATTCCTTATGCTCGTCCATGCCCGACACTGTGGAAAGGTCTTTGGAAACATAAATATATCCCTAAAATCGACATGTTTAATTGGCTATTATGTCATAACCGAGTACTCACAACTGACAATATAAGGAGGAAAGGCTTCCATGGCCCTTCAAGATGCTCGATGTGTTTGAAAAATGAAGAAAACGCTCAACATATCATGCTGGACTACAAATTCGCATTAGAATTCTGGAACAGAGTTTTGAAGCATTGGTCTGCGGACATATCACTCCCCTCATCCATTTTCGATCTACATGCTCGTTGGTTGCACTGCTACCCTGGATAGCTCCCAAATAACATTTGGTTTAAGGCTAGTTGGCTAGTTCTACCAAAGCTGGTCTGCTAACATATATGGTTGGAGCGGAATAGCAGGATCTTCTAGGGGAAAATGCACAACGCAAAAGTGGTCAGGATCAAGATAAAAAGCATCCTCAAATAATTTTTGAGTGAGCATGTGGGGAATTTCTCCGATAAAAACCTCTCCCCTCATGAAATGGAGTGGGGTGGCTTGCTGGGTTTACAACTCACTAAGGCAGATTTTCAAGAGGAAAAGAAAACAGACTGGCAGATTAGAATGACTGAAGAGAACTTCTGCAATTGGAATAAGGAAATGGCTTGCTACACTTTGTTCTTCGATGGAGTGGAAAAAGGAAATCCAGGGAATGCAGGTGCAGGTGGAGTCATCAATAATATGAAGGGCCAAATTGAGCATAGGTACGCTTGGGGTCTAGGCCAAGACATCAATACCCAAGCAGAGGCGATGGCGCTGCTGCAATGTCTCAAGGTATTGCAAAAGGTCATTGGCGATTCTCAGACACTCATAAAAATTCTTGTGGAAACTTCAAGTCCGAAGGATCTTCGGCTATCTAGATTGATGACGAGAATTAAAAATCTTGGTAGATCTTTTCAAAAGATAAGCTTCTTCCATGTTTTGCGGAACAACAACAAAGAGGTGGATGCGGAAGATAATAGAGCTGCTCTTCTTCCTACGGGAACTCTAGTATAGGATGAGAAGGAAAATTGGGATCCAATTCCGTAGTTGTGTTGTTATGTTTTATTGTTTATTGCTTTAGTAGTTTGTATGTGTCTTTAAGTTAGGGGAAATCTCGTCGTTAATGTGGATTTCGGAATCTAGGAAGCTTCAATTTGTCTGAATTAGAGATGGGTGGATTCTGGTTTTTAAAACATATTATATATATTATATATATATATATTATTATTATTATATTGTAATTAAATTTTAATTAAATACCAATTATGTTAACCATAAATAGCATATCCAAAGTTTACAAAACCGCATTCAAATATCATATAATGTATGCCAAGTCAAGGTTCAATTATATGGTTCGTGGATTAATTTAAATGCCAAAGTTTGAGAATTAACGATGGCAGGATATTTATGCCAAGTAAAGGAGTTCTAAATGTGTATGGTAAAAGGCATGCCAAAGTTTGAGAATTAACGGTGGCAGGATATTTATTCCAAGTAAAGGAGTTGTAAAATGCGTATGGTAAAAGGGGGCAGGGTTTGAACCCTAGACCTCCGCCCCACAAAATATTTCATTAAAACAACATTACATCAGCGAAAAATTTGAAATTGAATGCGGAAAAATACTATTTGAACCTTACGAAGTTGGACCAAGGGAGCGTGGAGGGGCTAGCCCCTCCACCACATGACCATGCAACATGACCGTGCCCCGAAGATTGCTCTTATGCGCTATCCAATATTTAATGCATAATTATCACGAATATAATCATGTTTAACCTGGCGGGAATTTAGGAGGAACACGCCAAAGTTGGCAGAATGCTGTTTTTAGAATTTTAACTAGCAGTTTTCCAGAAATAGTGGAGGAAATTGGGGAACAATTGATTGTGCTCTATCTTGAGCATCACTTAGCCAAATTTCGAAAATGAATAGTCAATTTTGACTGTATTAGACCTTCTGAAGCCAATGGGGTATATTTCAAAGGAATTTGGATAATTCTAGATGAAAAAATGCTACATGGAATTTCCAAGGAGCCTAGGGCCACCAAATGTTGGAGGCATAGCCAGGGGAGCCAAAG
Source organism: Pinus albicaulis (assembly GCA_034641835.2). Classification (NCBI taxonomy): domain Eukaryota; kingdom Viridiplantae; phylum Streptophyta; class Pinopsida; order Pinales; family Pinaceae; genus Pinus; species Pinus albicaulis. The sequence continues at coordinate 946,958,320 of CM076577.1, forward strand.
GCCATTCTGAGAGAATGAATAGTAATTTTTGACTATATTGGACATTATGAAGCCATTGGTACAGTTTTCAGAGGCATTTTGAGACTTATAGATTTGAAAATACTACAGGTAAGTTTCATGGAGCTAGGGCAACCAGATGTTGGAGGCATAGCCAGGGGAGCCAGAGGTCATTCTGAGTGAATGAATAGTATATTTTGGATGATTGACATGTTATGGAGATAGTGAGATAGGTTTTAGGAGAATATGAGGACTTATACATGCGTTTTTGCCACAAGATAGCTCAGAGAAGCTCAAGGCCATCAGCAGAAGAGGTCATGCCCAAGGGAGCCATGGTCCATTTCCAGTGATTGAACAGTCAATCTAGGGGTATTTTGGAATTATGAGCCCATTGGTACAGTCTGAAAAACCAATGGAGTTGAGAAAAAAATTGTAAAATAATTTGACCAGTTTAATCCCATAGAGCCTAGTCCATTGATGGAGGCTTAAGGAGACATAGCCCAAGTGTTGAGGGTGAACTCCTTTATTATTTTGCTATTGTGTGTTGTTGGTTAATTTTCTGCAATTTATGTTTGTTTTTCATGAATTTAATCAACTAAAAACAATTGTTAATTGCTCACACATAAAGCATTTAAGAAACACATAAACTTGACACAAGAATTCTATTGTACAAATGGGTACATGAGCACGATCCTAAAGTTGTTTAAATTGAATAGAGGGTGCTTGCATAGAAAAAAAAGTCAACCACCTATTTCAGATCAAGTTTTTATCAAATCTTAGATTAGCTCATTTGTTGGGCCAGAATTGTGAATTACGGATAAATCATGCTTCCCTAGAGAGGTGCTAGTCTAGAACAACAGGTGAAAGACTATACAACTATTTCTCCTAACTCAGAATAGATATACAAAGAGGATTGGAGGCTTACTTGTTCAGTCACTTCCAAATGGCTCCTTTTTTTCACTTCTGTTGCAGCTTCAAATTCAAGCGGTTTGTAGGTTGAATGCTTCCTGCAAGAAAGAACATGTTAAGTCCCTATATTAATAGTGTAGTCCCTTATTATGTTAGTGTAGGGCCCCTTATTGTTATTGTTGTACCCATGCAACCCCCATATTGTTATTATTGTGCCCTTACATTATTATTGTTAGGTCGGCTAGGGTTAAATTGTGGCCACACTAGGATTACATTGTGGCCCCATGGACTCTTATATATAGAAAGGAGGTTTTGTCATTTGTATCATCCAAGAATTGTTCATTCATGTAATGTATTGGAGGTTTCCCCCTCGAAGTGGTTTATTTCTAAGGTGTTGTTATCTCTTTCTTCTCTTTTTGGAGCTGGTTTCACAACATTTGGTATCAGAGCTTTGGATTCTAGGGTTTTGCTGCTCCAAACAGGTCATCGTGGAATTTTTGCTATAAATTTTTTTCTACGAAGGTTAAGAAGCTGAAATTTTTAGGGTGCGAAGCCAAAATCCTGAGGAACACCGTCACAAAATTTCAGAGCTTTTTTTGCAATATTTTCGGAGATATGATCTGTGGAAGGTAGGGATTTTTGCAAGATCCTGAATTTCACTTAAATAGGTCATCGCAGAATTTTCGCTATAAATTTTTTTATACGAAGGTTCAGAAGCTGAAATTATTAGAGTGCGAAGCCACAATCCTGAGGAACATCGTCACAAAATTTCAGATATTGGTTCACAATATTTTCGGAGATATGATATGTGGAAGTTAGGTCTTTTTCAGGCTTTTGAATTTCATCTCAAAGAGGTGACCGTGGAAAAATCTTCATAACTCTCTCTCTGAGCATCGGATTGGAATTCTGTAAAAAGAGGCTTCAAGTACACAAACTTTAGTTTCTTTTCTATCAATTTCAAAGCTGAAGGAGAAACCAGTGACACGTGGCAAGTCGTACAAGTTCTCTCTACTGAACCAGTCCATAATTAGGTCATCGTAGGAGATTGGACATAGATTTGTCTTGAAGAATCCAAATTATGTTAGACCTATGGCATTCGAAAGAGGATTCAAAGGGCTACCTCAGAGCAAAATTTTAGATATTTAAGGTCTGAAATCACAAAGATAATTCAGTTTCAATTTCGAGCTCCTCAAAATCAAGAAAAAGGTGTGTCTTTGTTTCCGAATTGCATACGTTTTGTGTAAAAGAAAAATCAGTTTGAAGTGATTCCAAGGGCCTATTGAGCATATATTTCAATATTAGGTTCTGAAATGCCTCCTATAAAGAATTCAACACCCATTAATCCCTCAGAAAGCTATACTATGACGCATGAAGAGGAAGAATTGCAGTATGAGATATCAAAATTACGGTACCAAGTGCAACAAATTTCGATCTTAGGAAGAGCAACCGAAGATGACATAGATGGTTTAAAAGCAGAAATGGAGGCTAATTTGGATGGTTTGAAGGATAAAATAATAGCTAATATGGATGATAAATTAGTGGAAGATCACATTGAGCATCAACAACAAGTTCTCCAACTCTCAAAGGATAACCTAACTTTGGTGCAGAATCTAATGAAACAACAGGAAGATCAACATCACATCGAAATAAGTTCTGAAGCAGTCACAGAAACAAGAAGTCGACAAGTACGATCAATTTCAGAGTATATCAGCAAGTGGGAGAAATTTCCTGTAGAAGATTCCACATGGGAGGATGATAATTTTATATGGAAGCATCAAGAAATAATCAAGCGTTGAGGACAACACTTGTTTGAAGGAGAGGAGCATGTTAAGTCCCTATATTAATAGTGTAGTCCCTTATTATATTAGTGTAGGGCCCCTTATTGTTATTGTTGTACCCCTGTAACCCCCGTATTGTTATTATTGTGCCCTTACATTATTATTGTTAGGTCAGCTAGGGTTACATTGTGGCCCCACTAGGATTACATTGTGGTCCCATGGACTCCTATTAAAGGAGGTTTTGTCATTTGTATCATCCAAGAATTTTTCATTCATGTAATGTAGATTGGAGGTTGCGCCTCGAAGTGGCTTATTTATAAGGCGTTTATATCTCTTTTTCTTCTCTTTTTTGGAGCCGGGTTTCCTCAACATAACACTTAAACAAATGTATGATGCAATAATATAGATATCTATTCAAGCTAGTTAGCTAAATCAGTAAAGCATAAACCATATACATCAACCAAGATCTTACAATATGGAAAATCAAAGCCAATACAGATGCATATAGGGAAAAATAAGCAGTATTCTTTATTGATGATAGAAGGATAGGTTACAACCTAGTGACTGATTTGAAGTGATCTTCCAGCAACGTTCCCAAGCTTCATCACAATATAAATCTCTCCAGTAGTAGCTTCACAAATCTAGCTCTCAATTGAAAATTTTCCAGCATTTCTCTACTCAAATTCTTCCTTCTCAAGCACTTAGATCTGTGCTCAATTTATAGATGAACTGTAGGTTGTTTTGCAATCAAAAACTTTCCAAAAATATGCAAGACATGTTTCCAGTCATGTAGATGTCAAATGGACACTTGGATCCGAAGCTTGACACATGTGAACTCTTCTAGAAGGCACTGGCAAAGTGGAGATTCCGGAACAAAAAGAATTTTGCTCCCAATGTGACCAACACACCTGTGAATGTCGGGAAGTGCTTTGCAGAGCAGCTTTGCATGGGGCTACCTGCATATGCAACGCACTTAGGCCCCTTAGAGCCTGCGTTGGTGAGCTCTCATATGCTATATAATAAGCTTCAAACCATGGAAACCTTTTCTTGATGAAAGTCTTGCTTGATTTGTCTTGTTTCTTGTCTTAGGGCATTAGGGCATGTAGCAACTGAAATGATAGGGAATGATAGACCCTTGATCATTGGTCCTGGAGATGATGGCCAGTTAACCAGGTCATTGGGAATGGCGCCCAAATTGACCTATAACAATTTCCCCCTAAATCATGAGATCCAAATAATAAGAACATTTGATTGATATGCTTTACACTGTGATGAGTCTGGAAACGAAGCGGAGTGGTCACCTGCATCAATCTTACAATACATTACATCATGATATATCCTCTTTGATCATAATTGCTGAGCGTAGGCATTCCCATGTTCAACACATAAAACAATATAATAACATGTACATAATTCAGAAAGTCGTCTACATTTGAATGTTACCCAGATGCATACATGCCTACAGATATTGTCCCATGTTTGGATGACAATCTGTATGTAAGGTCACCGTACAGATGATGTGTACAACAATCCTAAAATCGCAACCCAGATGGATGAAACTAGATCCAGGGTCTTCTTATCTCATTCACTCGATCATTCGGGTATAAGTCTAGCCATGCGATTATATGATTTGTAGTCGAACATGGAAAGACATCGTTTGATTACCAACCAATGCTGTGAGCTGTTAACAAACGCGAGAGAACCACAATTAATGTCAATGGCCCTCAAGGTATTGCAATACATTTCATAAGGCGTGAATAAATGATTTGATGTCGAACGCCAAACAAAATCTTTCGGTTAAAGGTTCGGAAGCGAGGATATTGTCGATGCTGTAACAAGCCTCATGGTACTAGAATCTGATGTTTCTAAGTGAACTTCCTGGATATTGATTTGTCGTCGACAGGAAGTCACCTTATTGCAAAACTGGAGTTACTGATTTCAGAGATAAGGGTATGACTTGATATAGCAATTTTCAGGGATGACGGTCATGAAAATGAAGGTTTACGAGTATTGCAGAAGGATGCGTTTTTAATCACTGGATGAATTCTCTTGAACATATCAGCGAAACTGTGATGAGTTGGCAGCATTGACCTAAAACCGAAGTGAAGGGATGATGAACCATAGGTGTGAATGAACCGTCAAGATGATTACCCAACCCAAACAGTCACAGACATGGAGTGAAAGAGGTGTCATGTTCAAGAGCGACTTGCTACCAAAAAGAAACTTTGCTTACTTTTCCCAAATTTTCCCCGGTCATTTGTCAACCAGTACCTCTTTATTTTTTAACAAGCTTGAGGAGGATAACATTTGCTTGATCTATAATTCAACCCTTCAGGTGAATAATGTATCGCTATTTAATAATTTAACGAGTCTAGCGATGAATGAAACTCGATTCTTGCCATGATCGACAAGCCCGTCGCTATTTTATGTTTTAACGAGCTTAATGACAGTGATAGCCTAGTCCTTTTCATATTTAGAGAGTCTGAAAAAAAGGACAAAAGAGAACTCCAGAAGTACTTTTTCGTAAATTTGTCTCTCAGACCCAAAAAAGTGTAAAATAATATTTGAGAGAACCTCTTTGGTCATGTTTAACCAAGGTATTCCTTTTTCGTAAATAATCCATCTCAGTCCAGAAAAGGGTTAAACTTATACTAAGTAGATATCAATTCATTTACTTTAATGAGCTTGAAAAGACAAGTGCTTGACAATCTTTTCACATTATCGGAGTCTGAAAAGAGCTGAAAGAAGACTCTAGTGATTCCTTTTTCACTGTTATCGAAGCTCGAAAAAGAGATAAAAGTGCACTTCAAATCCTTTTTCGTTTTTAACAAAGCTCGAAAAATAAGGAGAAAAAGTATGCTTTGTGGTCAAATCATTCTTGAAATAAATCTACACGACCAATCTGTTCATCAGTTGTAAAGCCTGTTCAGAACAACATGAAATGGATTAAAAATACCTATTTCATGATAAAATAGAATAAAACGATAGTCATAGCAATAAATATGATTTGCAAACAATTAAATGACTATTCATTTTTACCATTCCAAAGTTACCATTTGCATTTTGGAGCTTTGAACCTGATTTTTCCTCCAAAATTCAGCTATTGATTGCGTGCAATAGGTAAGGATGTTTTGAATGCCCCTTGCAAGAGCACATGTCAAATTCCCCCTGCAAGAGTAGGCGCCCCCCAAGCTTCATTTCATTCACTTAAGTAGATTATTGGTTACTAATAGCTAGATGGAATGAAGGTTCATTTACGAGATCAGATGGAAGAATCGTCGTAATTAGGAGAGGATTTGTTTCATTTTTTAGCAAGCTTGACACAGGAAAATAACTATGCTCATGACTTGTTTCATTTTTTAACGAGGTTGACACAGTAAAAAGAACTTTCCTCATAGGTACTTGTTTCATTTTTTAATGAGATTGACACAAGAAAAAAGAACTATCCTCATAGGTACTTGTTTCATTTTTTAACAAGGTTGACACAAGAAAAAATAACTATCCTCATAAATCTGTTTCATTTTTTAATGAGGTTGACACAGAAAAAGAACCATCCTCATTGTGCAGTTGGACTAGTGAGTGTGTGCTAGAAAAGACATAGTCTAACAGAGTCATCATTTAAGGAGTTTGATGAATACCACAAATGATAAGTTATAACATGCATTGACGGGTCTTCTCCAGGGTTTTCATTGAATTTAGGAATGTCTGAGGGTAACATATGTGGTATCACCAGCCACCAAGGAGAGGAACCAGATAGGATTCGAGATGATAACATAGGTGAAGTCAATGGACAAAACATCGAAAATGAAGCAACAACAGATGTTGTCACAGCTGAAATAGATGTTTCAGTTTGGGATGTTATCTCAGCCATGGTCAAATGACCCAATATATACCCTATAGAATCTACGGGAACTCAAAGTGAAACAAGATCAACAAAATCAGAGGAAGGTGATTGAGGAAAAGACTCGTACAGGTAAAGCTCCTACCGAAAATGAGTTGGAGTTAAATATGTCTCGTCTTGTGATATTTCTTCAATCGAAATCAAACCAGGTGGAAGAACTTCGACATCAGGCCCAAAGTATATTTCAGGTGGTTGACTGCACGATATGGGAGACTCAATGGCTACAATAGATTGTGGAGTGACCGGATCAAGATTTTCTCCACTTAGGGAATATAGCAACAGAAATATAAGGGGATGATAGACCCTATTTCATTGGTCCTGGGGATGATGTCCAGTTTGACCAATAACAGTTGCCCCCTAAAGCACAAAGGGATCCGGATCAACTTCCAGTTGAACAACGTTGGGTTTGGGAGGTATGGTCTCACAGATTGGATGGATCGTGACCACAGGTAGCTATGAGGACTCTGTCTCGACAATAGTAGAAAAACCAGGATTTGTAGAAACAATTTGTGCCAAATCTGGTATATGGGAAGATGATGCTTCACCAGAGGTACTGATGGTACTAGTTTCGGTAGAGCGATGTCTATGCGAACGATGGGGGAAAGAATTTTGTTCTTCCATGATGGCTGATTTATTTTGACCAAAAAAAAATAAACAAAATAAAAGGGTAATGCTAGGCAAAAGGGTTTACTAAGAAACTGTGAACTGCAGAATACCTCCTGGCGAACCAAGAAGTACGGGCAGGTAATCTCCCCGAATGCTGTGTTCGGTGTATCAAAATTTTAAGGCGGCTGACTCGGTACATGGAGGCCCAAGTCCGTATTAGCGTTGTCTGATGCAAAACCGCACAGTGAGAGCACCCCTTTATAATTATCGTACTGTAAGATCGCCTGATATACCCAAAAGTATGTGGACGAGCTATGATATACTTACGTACGTGGAGTGAGGTATCACACTCGGAATGTATCGCAGACAAGTTAACGATAGCTACTATGTTTTACGATGCCAAAACACGTCTCTAGCCTAGACCTTCTAAATGTTATCATTATGGTTCCAATGCGTTGTTAAGTAAATTGAGATTAATTTATGTTGATCTTGCTTAACAATTTTCCTTTCAAAGGTTCACTGCGATGATGTGTATAAAATTCCTAAAATGCAAGCTAAGAATGATAAACAATCTTTCACTTTCATCTTTTTCAATGAAGAACCTAGCTACTAAGGGAAGAGAGCAAATAATTTGTGAGCAAACAAATCAATGAATCACAAACTAAATGCAGATTTCCTAATGTTCCTTTTGCAAAAAACACACAATCCTACATGCAAATGCAAGTTTTTCTTTTCAGTTTTTTTAATGTTATGAATGCAGAAAAGAAACTAGGTGCACTAGATCAATAATTCAAATGCTTTTTACTTTCTAGAAACGAAGAATACAAACAAAAATTTCTCTTTTTAAGGAAAAACGAGGATTTCAACAACAATTTCTCCTATCAAGGAAATGAAGATTTTACGGAAATTTCCTATTCGAAAGCAAATGATTCTTAATGCGACCATAAAAAGTAATTTGAAATCAACTTGTCAATGATAAAGAAAAACTTTTTTAAACAAACATTGAACAGATTTTCAGCCAAAGGAGGAAGAAGTATATAGAGTCACTGGTCAATTGAGCATCAAACTTTTCAGAACACAGTAGCAAACAAAACTGAAGCAAGTTGAAAAGTCAAATTCAAGGGAATTTGGGCACTTTCAGGAGTCAACGCAGTCTCCAAGGGGAGACAGTGCTCTGCAACGCAGGCTAGGAAGGGAGACAATCCTTGCAAAGCACCGTGTCTAGTCTAAGGGTGCGTTGGGCGTAGTATACAAAGAAAAATACTACTGTTTAACTCACTGTATTTGCAAATTAAGCTTTGAAAAAGTTTAATATTTATGTGTAACAACTACTGGGTGGATAAACAAAGCAAATCAGAGGCTTAAACACCTATAACTAAGAGAAATTCTCCCCAGTATGGTCGCCAATTTGTTGGGCCAGAATTGTGAATTACGGATAAATCATGCTTCCCTAGACAGGTGCTAGTATATAACAACAGGTGAAAGACTATAAGACTATTTCTCCTAACTCAGAACATATATACAGAGAGGATTGGAGGCTTACTTGTTCAGTCGCTTCCAAATGGATCCTTCTATCGCTTCTGTTGCAGCTTCAAATTCAAGCGGTTTGTAGGCTGAATGCTTCCTGCAAGAAAGAACACTGAAACAACCGAAGATGCAATAATATAGATATCTATTCAATCTAGTTAGCTAAATCAGTAAATCATAAACCATATACATCAACCAAGATCTTACAATATGGAAAATCAAAGCCAATACAGATGCATATAGGGAAAAATAAGCAGTACTCTTTATTGATGATAGAAGGAGAGGTTACAACCTAGTGACTGATTTGAAGTGACCTTCCAGCAACGTTCCCAAGCTTCATCATAGTATAAATCTCTCCAGCAGTAGCTTCACAAATCTAGCTCTCAATTGAAAATTCTCTAGCATTTCTCTACTCAAATTCTTCCTTCTCAAGCACTTAGATCTATGCTCAATTTATAGATGAACTGCAGGTTGTTTTGCAATCAATAAATTTCCAAAAATAGGCAAGACATGTTTCCAATCATGTATATGTCAAATGGACACTTGGATCTGAATCTTGACACGTGTGAACTCTTCTAGAAGGCACTGGCCAAGTGGAGATTCCGGAGCAATGAGAATTTCGCTCCCAATGTGACCAACGCACCTGTGAATGTCGGGAAGTGCTTTGCAGAGCAGCCTTGCATGGGGCTACCTGCATATGAAACGCACTTAGGCCCCTTAGAGCTTGTGTTGGTGAGCTCTCATATGCTATATAATAAGCTTCAAACCATGGAAACCTTTGCTTGATGAAAGTCTTGCTTGATTTGTCTTGTTTCTTGTCTTAGGGCATGTAGCAATTGAAATGATAGGGAATGATAGACCCTTGATCATTGGTCCTGGAGATGATGGCCAGTTAACCAGGTCATTGGGAATGGCGCCAAAATTGACCTATAACATCATTGTAGCCAAGGATAGCTAGGGTTAGCCATTGGTTGTTGAATTGTGCAAGGAGAATTTAACAGTTTTAAAGTTTATGTGTGAAGGAGAAGTTAGATTGAGAGCTTGGTTCTCAAATAATAATAAATAAGTTTATGAAGCTTTGTGAATTTTTTGTGAAGCTCTTTAATTCATTACATTGTGATGGAAAATTCATTAAGTGGTGATTCTAAACCATCCTCCTTTGCAATATTCTTTGATAAAGAGATGGTGCAGGACATATACATCATGAAAGATATGGTGAAAAAGTTGAATGAAGATGTAAGGGAGAACACTAAACTTCAAGAGAAATTGGTTGCCATGAAGAAAGAGAAGCAAGAACTTCTTCAAAAGATGCATGAGATGGACATTCAACTCCATGATGCCAACGAATCCTTATCCAAGCATGTGCTTGAAGAAGAGGTAAATAATTTAATTCAGTCTTCAATTTCCTCTCAAGATAAATGTGTAGGTTCTTTTGAAAAACACACTAGAGGAATAGGGTCAAAATTGATGATGAAAATGGGCTACGAAGGTAAAGGATTAGGCAAACATGCACAAGGCATATTTGAGCTAATTATGGTTGAGTAAAGGCCTAAGTAAGCTATAATGGAGAAAGCTATAAAGCCACGAAGGCACTTAAAACAGTTCCAAGAAGGACTTTTGTTGCAGGTTCAAAACCTCAAAAATGTAAAGTCTGTAATCAAGATGAATGCAATTGTTTGAAACCCATGTTGCAACAAGAAGCTTTTAGACATGCAGCTTATGGTAAACAAGAGAGTTGTGACATGTTAGGTCCCTATATTAGTAGCATAGTCCCTTATTGTTGTTAGTATAACTCCCTTATTGTTATTGTTGTACCCTCGTAACCCCAATATTGTTATTATTGTGCCCTTACATTATTATTGTTAGGTCGGATAGGATTATATTTTGACCCCATGGACCCCTATATATAGAAGGAGGTTTTGGTCATTTGTATCATCCAAGAATTGTTCATTTATGTAATTTATTGGAGGTTTCCCCCTCGAAGTGGATTATTTATAAGACATTGATCTCTCTTTTCTTCTATTTTTGGAGCTGGTTTCATAGCATTTGGTATCAGAGCTTTGGATTCTAGGGTTTCGCTGCTCCAAACAGGTCATCAAGGAATTTTTGCTATAGAATTTTTTATACGAAGTTTCAGAAGCAGAAATTTTTACAGAGCGAAGATGAAATCCTGAGGAACGTCGTGGAAAAATTTCAGATCTTGGTTTACAATAGTTTTGGAGATATGATCTGTGGAAGTTATGGATTTTTTCAGGCTCTCGAATTTCACCTAAATAGGTCATCGTGGAATTTTTGCTATAATTTTTTTTTTACGAAGGTTTAGAAGCTAGAATTTTTACAAAGAAAAGCCGAAATCTTGAGGAACCTCATATAAAAATTTTAGATCTTGGTTCACAATATTTCGGAGATATAAGTTGTAGAATTTAGGCTCCTAGATTTCATCTTAAAGAGGTGACCGTGAGAACATCGTTATAACTCTCTCTCTGAGCATCAAATTGTAATTTTGTAAAAAGTGGCCACAAGTACATGGACTGTAGTTTTATGTGTATCAATTTTAGAGCTGAAGGAGGAAACAATGACACGTGGTATGCCATACAAGTTCGCTCTACTGAACCAGTCCATAATTAGGACATTGTGGGAGATTGGGCATAAATTTTCCTTGAAGAGTCCAAATCATGTTTGATATGTGGCATTCGAAAGACTATTTAGAGGGCTACTACAGGATCAAATTTCAAATATTTAATATCTAAAATCACAAAGATAATTTAGTTTCAATATCGAGCTCCTCAAAAGCAAGAAAAAGGTGTGTATTTTTTTCGAATTACATAAATCTTGTTTGAAAAATTAGTTTGAATTTATTCCAAGGGCATATTGAAGAATATATATCAGTATTGGGTTCTAAAATGCCCCCTAAAAATAATTCAACACCCATTAAGCCTTTAGAAGGCTCTACTATGACTCATGAAGACGAAGAAATGCAACATGAGATATCAAAATTACAAGAGCAAGTGCACCAAATTTCGCTATCGCAAAGAGGAAAAAAAAATGAAATGGAAGTTTTGAAGAAAGGCGTGGAAACTAAGATGGATGGTTTGGAAGCTAATATGGATGAAATTGAAGCTAAGATGGATGACATGGAAGCTAATATCGATGAAAAAATGAAAGAAACCATGGAAAACATGAAGAATGATCTAAAACTAGACATCGAAGGTTTGGTAAAGTTGATACAAGAAATGTTTCCTAATGGAGAAAAGATAGTAGAGGAAACTCATGATGAGAACAAAATAAATGTTAATCGTGATTTCATAAACTCTAATTTTGGATGGAAGAACCACCATATTCCAAAGCTGGATATGAGGAAGTTTGATGGAAAGGATCCCGTACCATGGATACTACAGATGGAGCAATATTTTGATCTCAATAATGTGCAAAACACACAAAAGGTACACATTGCAACTTTACATCTAGAACAAAATACATTTGTATGGTATCGCTGGCTTTGCTCCTGTAAAAAAATTGTCACTTGGCCAATTTTTATGGAGGAAATGATAGCACATTATGAGGATACAAAAAGCAATACCTTCTTTAGCGAATTGATAAATCTCAAACAAAAGGGTTCAATGGTGGAGCACAATGAGGACTTCAAAAAATTGAATATAAGGGTAACTGATATTCCAGAGGAACACAGGATTGATGTCTTCATAGGGACTTTAAAGGATAACATCCAACATGAGGTTCGCGTTTGGGAACCTGATTCATTGGAGAAGGCTTTCAGGTTGGAAAGAAAAATTGAATGTAAAATTATGGTGACAAGGAAGCCTACCACTCACATCTATAAAGACAGAAGTGTTGCTACTCCTAGACTTCCACAACCTACAAGGTTGACACCACAAAAATTTGAAGAAAAAAGAGAAAAAGGGATTTTCTACAGTTGTGATAGAAAATACACTAAAGGTCATGAGTGTGCTGAGAAGAAATTATTTTACATAGATTGTGAAGAGGAGGAAGAAAATGAACAAGAAACTTCAAAATAAGAGGATATACACCAAGAACCAACCCTAGAAGAAGAAGAAATGAGTCCGACCATATCGTGTAATGCATTAGCAAGAATTACCACTCCTCAAACTCTCAAGATAGAAGTACATATCAAGAAGAAAAAGGTAATAGTGTTGATTGATTCAGGTAGTATCCATAATTTTATTCATTGTAAGGTAGCCAAGGAATTGAATTTCTTCCTATACCCAACACCAGAATGTCAAGTGATGGTTGCAAATGGAGGGACTATAAATTGCTCTGGAAAATGCCATAATACCAAGCTAACCATGGGGGAATATGTATTGAATATTTCAATGCTTTCCATTCCAATGGGAGGTGCTGATGTTGTACTAGGAGTACAATGGTTACAATATTTGGGGATGGTAGCTTTTAATTTTCAAGAACTTTTCTTGAATTTTTTTTCGGAAGGAAAGGAAGTCGAATTACGAGGTATCTCAGGGAAGCCAGGAAATATAATAAGCTCTAATGTCATGAAAAATCTTTTGAAGAAATAACAATGAGGCGTAATTGCACAATTATGCTCACTAGAAGTTCCAACATGAAAATATTCTATTTCTCCAGATCTGCAAAAAGTCTTGGATAATCATTCCAAGGTGTTTGAAACTCCCAAAGGAATCCCACCTATTCTTGATCATGATCATGCTATTCATTTAATTCCAAGAAGTGTTCCTCCAAACATTATGCCTTATAGATATCCTTATGTACAAAAGAGCGAAATTGAACGTATGATTGCAGAAATGTTAGAGGCTGGTATAATTCAACCTAGTCAAAGTTCTTTCTCTGCTCCAGTAGTATTGGTGCACAAGAAGGATGGATCATGGCGCATGTGTCCGGATTATAGGGAGCTCAATAAGCTCAATATTAAAGATAAATTTCCCATTCCTGTGATTGATGAATTATTGGATGAATTACATGGAGCAATTTATTTTACCAAGTTGGATCTTCGTTCAGTATATCATCAAATTAGAATGAAGACTGAAGATATTCCAAAAACAACATTTCGAACTCATGAGGGTCATTATGAATTTTTGGTCATGCCTTTTGGCCTTACCAATGCACCTTCTACATTTCAAGGGTTGATGAATTCCATTTTCAAACCCTTCCTTAGAAAATGTGTGCTAGTATTTTTTGATGACATACTAATCTACAATAGGTCTTGGAAGGATCATGTTCAACATGTTGACAGGGTGCTCAAACTATTGGAATAGAAACAACTATATGAAAAAACATCCAAATGTTTCTTTGGAGTTAAAGAGGTGGAATATTTGGGTCATATTGTATCTCACGAGGGTGTTAGGGTAGACCCTAACAAAATTAAAGCCATTAAGGAATGGAAAGTCCCCACAACCATAAAGTAGTTGCGAGGATTTCTCGGGTTAACATGGTATTATCGCAAGTTTGTTAAGAATTATGGGAGAATAGCAGCACCTCTAACGACATTATTGAAGAAAGATGCATTTTCATGGACTCCTGAAGCAACTAAGGCCTTTGAACATCTTAAAGATGCAATGTGCCTAGCAGCAGTCTTAGCTATGCCAGACTTCACAAAAACATTGATTGTGGAATGTGATGCCTCAGGACATGGAATTGGTGCTGTTTTAGTGCAAGAAGGACATGAACATGGTTTTTGGTCTTCAAAAGAGAGTTGGAACCTCTTCAAGTGCATCTCCTCAAGAAGGTGATAAAGATGAACATTCAAAGAATCATTCAAGGTATAATTCTTCCTATAATCATGTTGTTTATGATTATGTTAAGCATGAAAAATTTGCATGCATGAATGGGAGAAAAATTTGTTGTTCATATTGTGGTTTGTATAACCATCAAGTTTCAAGATGTTGGAAGAGAATGATAGCATACAGGAAACAGTCAAAGCAAAGGCGACTTGAACAAAATATGCAAAAGATTTGCACTCATTGTCAGAAGAAGGGACATCTCATTGACCAATGTTGGACATTGCATCAACCAACTCATCCAAAGCATTCGAAGCAAGTGGAGAAAAATATTGATGCGAATGGAACAGGAGATTCCGTCATCGATGTGAGTCAAGATGATTCACAAGAAGAGGATGTTCAACGAGAAAAATCACCATTGAATTGGGTTGGTAAGAAATGACTTGATTTCTTGACCAAGTAAGGCATTCATTTCCTTTGTACATTGATGCAAATTTCAGCCTTATGTATGCATGAATTTATATTGAAAGTATGAAAAGTTGCAACAAATTATCACAACTTGTATGAAGCAAGATTGCATGTGAATGTTTTTCAGTTGAAGGCATTTCTATTTGTTGCAAAATTTCACCAAGATGGTGTAAAAGATGGGTATGTCACTCATTTATGTTGCAGCAATTTATCATTCATTTCAGCTCTTATGATCACCCATATGTTTTGGGTTTTTGTACTTGTTTGTACTTGAAAGAGAGAATTGAAAAGTGTACATATGCATGAGATTTTGTATGTGTAAATAGAGAACTTGTGATAGGTTCATTGTAAATATATACATGCATGAGTGATGTCAATATGTATAATGGAATGTCGACTTGTGTCGATTGTACTGTACATATGTTTATCGACTTTTGTCTATTATGTCACACACATTTCATATCAATTTATGTCGATTATGTTGCATATTTCATGTCGACTTGTGTTGTTGATGTCGCATGTTGTTTGTCGACTATGTTTGTCGATTATGTTGATCGACTTATGTTTTAGTCGATGGTGTTTGTCGATTGTGATTTGATATTGGATACACCAATGTGCAAGAAGATCGCCATGTACTTGATGTTACAAGAGGTGACAGTCATTGCTTTTAAGGAGAAAAAAAGAGGTGGTCGTCATTTAAATTCTTGCATAATGTTTTTTTTTTTTCAATATTGATTGTGTGTTCTTGTGACAAGATGTCACAGGAAGTTTGAGGTCCATTAAGTGAGAATTGGACGAGATGCAAAGTGTTTTGCAGCCATTGTAGAACAAGATGGTCTTTTGTGTTGAAGCCAAAGTTCACTCATATTGCAAGCTTAATTTGGGTAAGAGGATTTACAAGAAGAAGCTTGTATGCATTTGTTGCAAGAGGGACTTGATTCTCAGTGAGAAGGCTAACAAATTGCCAAGCACATAGAGATCAATTTGGTACAGCAGGGTATGTATTAGTCAACAATAGTCAACATTGCTGAAGTGGGTCAGCAACAGCTAAGAGCTGTGGTTGAGAGACATAGCCAGTTGCGATGGAAGGCATGTAAATGTGATTGTAAAAGAATACTTTTCAAGTAAAATCAGTTGATATAAATTGAAAGCAAAAGAGTGTTGAAGATCAAAAAAATAATTATTATCTTTTGTGGGTCCAAAATCCTGTCAGTGGGAAGGAGTGATCAGAATTTGGATAAGGGCCTAAAATTAGCTAAAAATTCAAAGTGCTCAAAATTGTTTCAAACCTGAACGATCGGATAGACTTCGTCACCAGGATTCCAATGCAACTCGTTTCATCAAAATCCAAGTTCGTATGACTGAGTTATGGTTTGTTGTTCGATTTCCAAAACAGGTAAAAAAATGGGCAAAATAGGTACATGGATGATGTGGTAGCCCAGTCAGCAAAAAGAATCTTCAAGAATATTCCTCAGGTTTCTGCCGATGAGGCTGTGACAAGTGGCAGTTTCAGATTCGCCAGTTTGGTCTACGTGGGGGTAAATTTCCTAATATTTCTAAAGCGGAATTGTATTTTTTTTAATTATTTAATTATGATTTAATATTAAATATATATATTTATATATATTATAAGATATAATATATTATATGTTTTTTAAACATATTATATATATTATATAATATAATATATTTTTTTAAAACATATTATATATGAGTTGTCTAACGAGACGGAGGAATTGCCCGGATGGTCAAAATTGGCCGGAATCTGGCCCAAAAAAATTTAAGAAATCTTACAGTAACAGTGTTTGAATCATGATTCTGATGGTGGAAATGGATTTAGCACCATCAAAAACCTCTAGGGCACCCCAAATGGTAAAGTTTGATAGTTATAACATGGATTTATAGAAATCCCTGCTAGATTTTCTTAAAATCTTACCGGAATTTCCATGATTTTCAGTGCGAAAAAGCAGTCTAGTTAGACTACTACTATTATATATATTATTATTAGAATGTAATTAAATTTTAATTAAATACCAAATCCGTTAACCATAAATACCATATCCAAAGTTTAAAAATCCGCATTCAAATATCATATAACGTATGCCAAGTCAAGGTTCAATTATATGGTTCATGGATTAATTTAAATGCCAAAGTTTGAGAATTAATGATGGCAGGATATTTATGCCAAGTAAAGGAGTTGTAAAATGTGTATGTTAAAGCCATGGGCAGGGTTTGAACCCTACATGGGCAGGGTTTGAACCCTATAACTCCACTCCCACAAACAATTGCATTAAAGCAACATGCCATCAGCTAAAAATTTGAAATTGAATGCAGAAAACTACTATTTGAACCTTACGAAGTTGGACCAACAGAACGCCGAGGGGCCAACCCCTCCACCACATGACCATGCAACATGACCGCTCCCCAAAGATTGTGCTTATGCGCTAATCCAATATTTAATGCATACTTATCACTAATCTAAACATGTTTAACTTGGCGGGAATTTAGGAGGAGCGCGTCAAAGTTGGCAGAATGCTATTTTTAGAATTTTAACTGGCAGTTTTCCAGAAATAGTGGAGGAAATTGGGGAAAAATTGATTGTGCTCTATCTTGAGCATCACTCAGCCAAATTTCGAAAATGAATAGTCAATTTTGACTGTATTAGAACTTTTGATGCCAATGGTGCAACTTTCAGAGGCATTTTGAGACTTCTATATGTGAAAATTCTACAGGGAAGTTCCAAGGAGCTTAGGGCCACCAGGTGTTGGAGGCATAGCCATGGGAGCCAAAGGCCATTCTGAGAGAATGAATAATAATTTTTGAATGTATTGGACATTCTGAAGCCATTGGTGCAGTTTTAAGAGGCATTTGGAGACTTTTAGATGCGAAAATGCTATAGGGAATTTTCATGGAGCTAGGGCCACCAGGTGTTGGAGGCATAGCCAAGGTAGCCAGAGGTCATTCTGAGTGAATGAACAATACATTTTGGATGATCGACATGCTCTGGAGACAATGAGATAGTTTTGAGGAGTAGATGAGGACTTCTAAAGGTGTTTTATCCACAAGATATCTCAGAGAAGCTCAAGGCCACCAACATAAGAGGTCATGCCGAAGGGAGCCATGGTCCATTTCCAGTGATTGAACATTAAATCTAGGGGTATTTTGGTATTTTGAGCCCATTGGTACAGTGTGAAAAACTAATGGATTTGAGCAACAACTTGTAAAATAATTTGACCATTTTAATCCCAGAGAGCCTAGTCCATTGATGGAGGCTCAAGGAGATGTAGTCTAAGTGTTGAGGGTGAACTCCTTTATTATTTTTTCTGTTGTGTGTTGCTAGTTAATTTTATGCAATTTATGTTTTTTTTTCATGCATTTAATCAGCTAAAAACAATTGTGAATTGCTCACACATAAAGCATTTAAGAACACATAAAATTGACACAAGAATTCTATTGTACAAATGGGTATGTGAGCACGATCCTTAAGTTGTTTAAATTGAATAGAGTGTACTTGCACATAAAAACAAGTCAACCACATATTTCAAATCAAAATCTAACACAAAGGACAGATGGAGAAGAAATAAGAGAAGAAATCTGGGTTGGAATGCTGAGTGTGCTGTCATGCTACCCCTTTTTTGTTGATTTATCTCCTTGTGTCCCGGGTCTTTAATAACCATGTAGCTCCATTTAATAAGACCTCCAACAACCTCATAACCACATTTCACCATCAATTGTATTATCCATTTGGTTATGGGTTCTTATCCATCTTTAACTGGCTTGGAAAAAATTGCTGACAGGTGTAAAAATTTAGTTAAAACAGGTGCTACTAGAAATTTCGGTAAAAACTCGTAACTGCGCAAAATATGGAATGCTACCGAAAATTCCTGTAACACCTTGTTTATTTTTCAAAAATACATAGAAAATGCTGGAAATCATATACAGAATTATATTCTATGACATCTAAGCTGCTGTTCAAAATTGTAACTGATAAGAAAAAAGATATTGGTATCAAAAAACCTTTTTACCTTCCCTCTACGTGTGCTGCAGCTTCAACCATCTCATCCAAGTTTGTTTTGCTGCCAGCAACTGATTTGTATCTGGTTTCTGTTGTGGTTGCTTCCTTGACAGGGGGCTTTGTCCTCCTTAGAACCCCTTTGTGTTTTTCTTCTCTTTGAGGGCTCTGAGTGTTGTTTTGAAGGGGTTGTGTTCTTGTTTTTATTCATGGTTTTCTTTGTCTTTGAACCTTCAGGTTTTCCTTCAATATCAATGACCTCTATCATTAGGCTTGGATTATGTAGAGCCTTGGACTTAAGCCTAAAATTGTTGTTGTCTCTGGTATGCCTCTTTCTAGTACTAGCAATACGTTTAGCTTCTTCCTTCTTCTTCTTACTGCTTATGTCATATCCAACATACTTGAGGAGTTCTTCATCTAATGGTGTAGGCTGATACTGTTTCTGTAACTTTTGCTGAATATGTGCTTTCGAAATTTCTGGTAGCACCTGTGATTTTGATTTATTTGCAGTTGCAGACCTTCCTCTTCTGGCTCTAGTGTAGACATTAGGAAAGGGAGGAACAAGGGGCACTATTTTCATAGATTTTGGTTTTCTTGCTGAGGAAATCTCTCATTTTTCCAACCTTCTTTCAGCCTTGACTGCATAAACCTTCTCTTTTTTTCCCTTGGACTTCTTATGAATGTGTTCTTTTTGGAATTTCTCTTTGTTCTTCTTTTTGCAGGCCGAGGGCTTGGTTGTGGAACTGGAGGTGTAGGTGCAGGTTGGCCTGCCCTGTAGAATAAAAAGTGGTCCCAAGTTTGGTTTCTCTTCCCTAACTCTTCTTCAACTATAACTTTGATTAAAGCTTGATGGTACAAGCTATACTCAGAAACATCAGTGTGAGTCTGAACCCTTGCTGACATCTTTGTCAGGTTTTTCAACAAGAAAAATGGCAGATTTAATGTCTTCATCCCTGCAATATGAAAAAGAAACCTCATGTGATAGAGGAACACAACTGTATACCTCCTTTCACAAGTGAGGTATACCTTGATAAGCTTGATAGCTTCTACCCTATCATTCTTAAGATAACTACTTGGAATGCCTATTGCCCAATTTGGATCTCTGTGAGAATATTTGAGGAAGCTATTGAGATATCCTCCTGTAATGACCTGCTCTTTGAATCACCTTTCTCCTTCTCGAGGAAGGTTAAAGGCTTCAATAATGGAGTCTTCAGAAACCTACAAGGTGAGGCCATAAACTGTAGCTTCCTGTCCATTAAAAGAGTTAGAAAACTCTTGAGATACTCCTAAATGAGAGATCCCTAACCTGGTACAAAGAGAATACCACCCTGACTGAATAAACAAACTTCTTGCCCTCAAATTGGCATAAACTAGATCTTCACCTTATGGCTCTATTCGATTTATTTTACCACATGTTTTAGTCATCTTCAGAAAATAAATGACTTTGTCTCTTACAACTGATAGGTGGCAGAGTAGGAAGAGTTTTACCTTACAAGTGTGGCCTATATTCACCTTTGGAAATATTTTCTCAAATCCAAACTCCTTCTCAAACTATGACTCTCAGCAATTTGAACTCCAACAACTAAAACTTCGAATGACAGAGTTCCTGCTTTTTAGGTGGTTTTAAAACCAAAATTTGGTTCATCACCCCATGAAAATCATTCTTCATCATTGAAAATATTCCTCACTATGATGTGCAACATGTGATAATCCATCATCACCTTCAGTTGGATGTGTTTTTCAGTATGGAGTGCTCTAGATGTCTTCAGGCAAGTGGATCTGTGACAAACAGTCACCTCCGTTGTCTTTGTTGTTAATTGGCCGAAATTTCCGGAAACACTATTGTACAGCCAGCCAACCGGTTATGGCGTTGAGTGTAATAACCATGATCTCCTCTATTCAAAAAAACACATACCTAAACATACGTATAACTGACTTGGGGTTGACATGCAGGATGGGGTAACAGGGATGGGGTAACGATTTAGTTCATCACTGTGGGTGACACATGGGTTCAACATATATTAGGACTTGACTTAAACTAACTGACTGCAATACGACACTTATCATTAGATCTGAAAATATTTAAAAATTATTTGAGGCGTATTTACACTATAACATGTGGCTTAACTAAAGCGGATGCGCTTTTTTGTTTATTTTTTTAAAAACAGAGTATGCTTCCAGAAATTCCGACAACATTGGAATAAAAAGAAAAAGAAAAAAACAAGAAAATAATAGACTGTCTGAAAAGGCTAAAACTGATGCTTCCGGAAATTCCAGTAGCGACCAAATTATGGACTCATGACTTAGCAAAGAAGTGTGGTAACATTGGCTCCACAGGGGATAGAGCTCTCCCTGCGAGGCTCTAAGAGTATTTTGTAGTTTCAATGCCATGTCATTGGGTTATGGAGTCTTATTATGAAACACACTGATATTTACAGTGGACTTAGGCCACCAACAGCCTTAGTAAAATATTTTTTTGAGAAAGTGCCCATTGAATGGGCCTCCAAATAGTTCTGTTCCATTAAGATGTTGCAACTCAAAAGTGTTGTTATACAAAATATTTGATATTCTGAAAGGACCAAGCCATAAAGCATTAAATTTGGAATGCTTACATGGATCTTGATGTTGTGCATCCCATTTCAACACTAGATCTCCAATCTTAAAATCTTCTTTTCTAGATCCTCTATCAAAAACTCACTTTACAGCTTGCTGATATTTTCTCACCAAATCATATTGCTGTTCTCGCTATTGCTGCACTTCAATTATTTGATAAACTCTTCTGGTCATGTCATCTGGCTCAGCTTGCTGATCTTGCAGAAATTTAGCTACATGAATGGTTAATTGGACTGGAAAAACAACATATTTTCCATAAACCATTTGAAAAGGTGATGTATTAATAGACTTTTTGATTGTCACCCTGTCTGCCGATAAAGAAAAATTCAGTTTCGAATCCCAGGCTTTCTTATTTTTCTCCAACAGTTTGGTGATGATTCTTACCAAAATTTTGTTTAATGATTCAACTAAACCATTCCCTTGAGGATAGTAAGCTGTAGAGTGAGTGAGATGAATGCGATAATCTTCACATAAATTTACCAATGGAGTGGATTTAAAAGCAGCTGCATTATCTGCTACTAACCTTGATGGATATCCAAATCTGGTTGTGATTCCCTCCAGAAAATTGATGATAAATTTATGAGTAGCATTCCTGGTAGGTATTGCTTCAATCCATTTGGTGAAGTAATTAGTTGCAACAAGAATCCATCGATGCTGTCCACTTGAATGTGGATTAATTTCTCCAATGAAATATAAGCCCCATTGCTAAAAAGGTGCATAAACAACTATGGGCTTGAGAGGAAAAGACTTCAAATGTTTCTTGCGAGTAAAATTTTGACATTTTTCACATGTTTTCACCTTAGCACATACATCATAAAATAAGCTAGGCCAAAAATAACCAGCTCTCAATATTTTGTATGCAGTAGTTCTCCAATAGTGATGTCCTCCACATACACTACCATGCGTATCAAATATAACTTTCTTGGATTCATCTGGGTCAATTCATCTAAAAAAAACTCTCGTAGGATCTTTCCAATATAAACAATGATATTTAATGCACAATTTAACAATTTTCAACTTCAAATATATTACTATGCTTTTATCATAACTTGGAGGAGGTTTAAAATGCTGCAGAAAATAGATGATGTCCTAATACCAACTGCATTCAGAAAGCTTTACATCCACTGCCATATTGTCTATAGGTTCAAAAATCTTCCCTTCAAAATTTTCATTCATGAAATTCGAGCCCAAAAATTTATAATTTTCTTCAGCTAGTAGTTTGGCTAATCCTTGACCTTTTATTAGTTTAGTAGGCTTTATCTCTAAATCAAACTCAAGAACTTTAGTCACCCACTTAATTCTTTTTCAATCAATATCATGCTAAACTAATATCCCTCTAACAACAAATGAAGGTACATAAGCAATAACTTGAGCATGCATACTATAAAATCTAAAAGCTTTCAGAGCTTTCACTAATGCATATGCATACTTTTCCAACATTTCATACTACAATTCGGCATCTCTAAGAGCTCTGCTGAAAAATGCTATGGGAGATTCCTTATTTTCTGAATCTTTTTTGTAACAAAACAACAACAATTGTATCTTGTGAGGAAAATGATAAGATCAAGAAATGATTTGAGTATTCAGGGCTTACCAACTGAGGTGCTTCAATGATAGTTTTTTTTATCAGCTCAAATGAATTTCTGGATTCAATCGTCCACTTGAATTCTTTGTCCTTCTTCAACATGAAAATACTATGCTTCACCACTGTTGGTCTGTTTTCTGGGTAAACTAACACAAGTATTTTATTATCAATCCGGGCTTGTAGAACTTAGAAGCATCTAAAAAATATATGGATTTCAACTATAGTCAAGTTTAGAAGAAGAATTATCGAAATTAAAGGAAATGCATATTACAAATATAAAACTTAAACAAATAATTTCTAATTCAATTATGTAATAAGCAGAAGAAGAAGATCCTAACTTAGGAGAACTAAATTTGGCCTATTTCCTAGGGATATCCATAATAACAGGTCTTGTTTGATTGGTTTTGACCGGGCTTGTTTAAGCTTGGTTTGAACGAACCAATAGGTGCACTTCCATTCTTAGTTCCCAAGATTTCTAGAAATGTGCTCAGTTCGAGCCCAGGTGTCCTGCAAGTATGGCATCAATGAAGCCATTACGGGAATTTCTAGTCCAGTCCAAAAATGCACTTAAAATTCAATTTTTGTAAAAACTTCTAAAAATTGAAAAACTTAATTTATATACCTGGATATGCATAAATTGGTCAAAATAGAGTGAATATGGATGTTATATGGATGGATAACATGGAAATAAAGTGTATTTAATTAAACAAAATTGGATAAAAAATGAGGGCCAACATCTCCCCCTTGCTGATGTACAAGCATGTCCTCATTCTTGCTTCTTTCTCTTGGATCTCTTGAGCTATGATGTAGATACTATACCTGATCTAGATGCCTCCTACTGTGTTGCTTGCAAAAGACAATCTATCCCTTTATACTGTTGTCCCTTATAGATTGAAGCCATGAATTTTTGTCTTTCATATTGTTGAGGCCTTAGAAATCTGTGGTAACAACAAGGGGGATAACCACCTGGTCTGGACCTTAAGACAACTCCTTTTCCATTTGGAATAGTGGCTCTGATTGGATATAATGGGACCAGTTTCCCAGATTTGGGTTTTTTGTTTGATTATTGGGTTTCTCTCAAAACATTTTGCATGAAGAATTACTAAAAACTAAAAAAAAATTATTCTAAAATGCAAAACTTTAAATTTAAGCCTAATTTAATCTAACCCGGGATAATACTAGTTTGATGCGATATAAAATGATATCTATTCAATTTGTGATGATGAATATCATCACATATGTAGTAGAATTATTACTTTGTAAGATGATTATCTTGAAAAAATAGTTAATCAAAAGAAAATGAGAAATATATCGCATATATCCGATGATCATATATAAAACATATCAATTTCTACCTTTATATCATACAATCGTGCAACTGATATTTCAGATAAAAAGCAACAAGTTTCATATATAATTCATGAAAGCTGAATTCATCACTAATATTCAAAAAACAGATTTAGCATACATGATAATAGTACCAGATGTGTACTGCTCTGTTTGTCTGACCAGTAATAATAGACCACATTCAACTCTTCTACCAATAATTCTTTCAAAGAATACAAAAGTGCATAAACATTGATCAACAAAATGATATATATAAATGAAAAGGCCGTGTTCCATTACTTTATCAAGGCATTCAAAAACTTACTTACAATTAAGCATTTTTGCAAATGTTCTCAATAAAATTTTGGACCCTTCTCTAAATGCATGAGAAGGGTTTAAATACTAAACTAGCTACAAACTAAAATTAAATTATTACAAAAATGTAGAGAAGGTTTCAAACAACCTTCCTCTAAAAACTTAACTTACACAATAATCTAGGGACTTTGAACTAACAATCCTATCTTTGCGAATCCTGCCTTTCTTTCTGAGTGTGATCACGAAGTCGACAAATATCTAGCATTGCTTTAAGAAGAGCTGTCTGTGATATCTGTGACCGAATCTGTCCCTTGAAAATAGCATTTGAAATTACTGATTGAGATCTTTTTGCTGAATCTGTAAGAGACTGAAGAGTTTGATGTTGATGGTAAGGTTTGATCAGAAAATTCCAGTAATTTTCCTAATCAAACTTATCAACTTTTTTGATCAATTCCTCTTGTGTATCTGCTCTCTGTCTCCACTTTAATTCTACTTCCTTTGTTCCTGAAAACACATCAAACATGTTTTCTTTAAGAAGTTATGTTTTAAATAATTGATCACATATAGACTGAATAATCTCATTTGATTTCTTGGATGTCTTGGTTGCTGCTTTCTTTGCTTGATTAATTTGTGTTCTCCATTCTGTGAATAACAATTCTTTGTGTAGCTTATCTATTTGCGGTAGATTAGCTTGTTTTCTTGTGTCTGAAATTTGCCACTGAATGTGTTCTTCATTTTTTTTTCAAGTCTTTCACATTCCAATTTCTGAATTTCTATTTGCTGAATCATTATCTTATTGGAATCACAATAAGAATCAATCATGGAAGCTTGGTGACAAAACATTTCTTGTTCTTTCTTTAACATGGTATTTACATTAAGTGCTTCTTTGATGAATTTTTCTAACTGTGGTTGACTCTGTAATTCAGCCACTGCTTTTTCTAGATGTGCTTGCTTTTCATTAAGCTCTATGTGAAACTTCAATTTGAGGTTTTCAATATCTTCATGAAATTGAGCTGTGCTTATTTTCTTATGCTCAATGGACTTGGCTTTCTCTTCATTTAGCAACTGTTCTAATTCTTGTACTTTGGATTCCTTTTGTTTCAACAATATTCTAACCTCAGTAGCTTTATCAACAGTAGCAGTGGCATATGCCCCTGCATATTGTGATGACTCGGTTAGATATTCGGTGGGATCATCTGAGGAATCCTTCCAAAGTACATCAACTGATTCATCTGTTCATTTTGGAGTTGTTTCATCAATCCTTCTTCTTTTATTCCTTTTAACCATAACTTTGTAGCTAGGACTGTAGAAAATGTCTTTTGACGGAATATCTTCAATCTACAGAACTATTTGATCTGTAGGGTAGGCTGGTATGATTTCTTTGTCATGCACTGCTGGAATTCTTTGTAACGGATTAACAGTTTCAACTATTTTCTGTGAAGGTTCTGGTGTTTGAAAGCTTGATGTCTGATCAATATTGGGATTTTCTTTTGAAGTCCTTATTGCTTGAGAAAATTCTTCCCATTCATTCACCAGGTCTTTCACTTGATAGGGCTTGGATTGATCCAACATGTTATGAGTATGTTGAACTGTTTCCAAATTTTATTTTGTCCCATTGTTGTTTGTTTTCTCCAGCACTTCTAGCTCTTGAAGAATTTGGTCAATTTCTGAATTTTCTTTCTTAGATTTGGATTCCTCAGATTGATCCGAATTATCATACTACTTCTGTCAATGACTTGATTCATTTTCAGATACCTCTTTCATTTCATCATCTATACTAACACTCGAAGTGTGTTTTTCATCTCCAATAGTTAACAGATTCAAGGGAACCTTTTGTAGTCTATTGTTTCTATATGTTTGAAAAGCTTCAACATCTTCTTGACTTAATTGACTAGAAACATATTTGATAACATCAGAGAAATTTTCCATGCCTTGGAAGAAATCATCAAATTTATCTTCTTCCTTTAGAAAAGGCTTCATTTTTAGGTCTGTGATGTAATTTTTAATCACATCGTTGGGATCATATAATCTTCTTGGCATAAATGCCAATCTCAACAACTGAATCTTAGGAACTTCTTTGTATGTATGGCCAATATTAGCCAAAGCAAAGGTACCGCATTGTAGAGGGAAAGTAGGCCAAATAGCCTTTTTACCATCTTTCAACTGCATTGTGATACCGTTGACAAGCTGATATGCTATTTCTTTTGCAAGTAATTTGTCTGGAACATAGTAAGGTAAAACATGGGGAGAAGCATAACTCCCAAATACTCTAATATATGTGAAATTTTCTTCCGCAAACCATCTTGCTATGGGAAGAATATCTACATTGGCTTCTTCAGAAACCCTTGGAGCCTTTTTGTTGAAAATCATTTGATGCATGGGCAATATGACTCCGTAGCAGATTTTATAGAAGTGTAAGTGGAACTCAGAATCCCAGACTTCTCTATGGTATATATGAATCGGGGTAGGGTTTTTGGTGGTCCATTTCCAACCCATGGTAGGAAAATTAGAAATAAAACAAATGGCATCCAGGACATAAGCAGACATATAAAATGAAGGTATTTCTCTGAGCGAAACACTTCCTTTATTCCTATATTCAGTAATATTCTTCGCTAGGCAATTGGATAGAATTTTTGCCCAATTTAGGATAGAGAAATTGATGATTGCGTCAATTAAGGGAGCCCAATCTCTTGAAAATCTAGTAATATCAGGTTTGGCAAATATTCTACACAACATACCAGTGGCATAACAATAAGGATTGGGAATTTGTGCAATTGGGTACGTACCAGACTTGTCTTGTTTCAATTTACCTTCATTGTCCTTCCATTCATGGATGACTTTGATAAGATCTGGATGTTTTGATTTGAAAGTATGCACATACTTATTGTCATATCTTTGCTGCGGGGTTGGTAAATGATACATTGCTGCTAAATCCTCTTCTTTGAAAGAACCTATAATCTCTCCTCTTGAATTCTTGAAAATTCTATCTTCAATTTTTAAGTGGTTAATTGCCCACTTAACCATGTCTGTATAAGGAAGAATCTTTGGTCTTGCTGCAATTTTGTGAATGTGCGAGCATGCAACATCGAAAAGGGTTGCATCAGAGGTCGAATCGGTGCCTGTTGCAGAAACTTTTTCTATCACCCTTGGTCCTTCATCTTCAAAGAGTTTGTACATTGCCTCCCATGATGAACTACCACAATCTTTGTTGCAGACGGTGTCTGAGAATAATGAAGACATATCCGCGTCTTCTGTGGAAGATGTTTGAGAAATTTCCTTGCCTCTTTTGCTTATTTTGAACTTCTTCAACCAAATAATTGATTTCCTGAGATCAGAGAAAATTTAACATATAAGGAGTCTCATAAGAGTAAATCAATCAATTATTTATAATGCACGCGAGAAGATGTCAATCTATCAATCACCTTTCATAATTCCTAATTTAATACATCACATGGCCTCGCACGTAAGATCTATCAATCATTTTTAAAGGTGTTAAGATCTTAAATTTCATTTGATATGACATAAGTTGTTTTCACACGCTGAATTCATTTAATACGCTTTTCGCAATTATTTATTATAATATTTCGTGATACTTAATCTTTAAAGGTTGCGAAATGTGATATGCACAAATCGCAGATCACAAATTTTATAAGAAGTTTTAGATGTATATTATAAGTTGCGCACGATGCGATATGCGAAAAAATTAAAGTGGATGTGATCGCGAAATATTTTATATTATCTAATTTATCTGTATGTCGGGTCCGCGGGTATCGCGACTTATATCATTTGCTTCTTATGGATTTGTTGATTGTTTAAAATGCGATGCAAAAAAGGAAGGATGAAAAGGTAATTTTGATATTTTTACAAGGTTTTTTTTATAAAATTATTTACTTTAGAAAGGCTTCGAGCACACTTCGCATTTCGCATATCTTATGTTTTACAATTCTTTTTTGAAATAAGATATGTAAAATGCGATGTGCTTTTTAAAGAAAAACATAAATTTTATTTTCTAAGTTTTTATTTTTATTTTTATTTTTTAGGAAATAAAAAGAATTTCCTATTTTATTTTTAAAGGGTCCCTATTTATAAAAATAAATGGGGGGGGTTTTGTATAGCACAACACATACTTATACTTCCATGTGTTTTTCTCATTCAGCCACCAGTAAGATTGTTTAGAAAGAAGGGTATTCTTTGTTTCTAATTTTCCAACTTTCTCATTAAGCTTTTCATTTTCCTTGATCAATTTGGCATTGTTTTTCCTATATGTCTTATTCTATTGCTTCAAATGCCTCTCCAGAAATTTTCTTACCTCCAATTGATCTTTCAATTATTTTATTTTGATATGGTGCAACTCTTTCTTTTCCTCTCTTGTGTCCCTAGAAAATGAAGTGGCTTCTACCTCAACATTATCAAAGTATGAATCTCTTTCCAATGTCTTTTCATAGGCTTCTTTCTACAATATTTCAATGATTTCATCTACTTGTTTTGATGTGGGAGGTGTTTCAACAATTTGTACCTCAGGGTTTTTCTATTTATTTCTTGTGTCTGCTGGACTTTTTCTCCTATGTCTCCCGGGAATGGATAGGAAAGATGCTTATTTTTCAACCATGACCGTGTCTTGTTTCTTTTTGGACCTTGTCCTTGGATAAAGAGGTGAGTTCATTATTATCTTTGTTTCATGCACTGGTTTAAACTTATCCTCTATGATTTGTTCTTCAAATTGATGTTGAGTTAAAAACTCTTTCCACACTACACCCTTGGTTTTCATTTGACACTCAACAAGAATTTTGATGAGTCCCTGATGTTATATTGTGCTTCTTTGGGTTTAGTTTCATTCCTCACATTCTCTACCATTTTAATCAAATTTTTAGAGAAGAAGTATGGAAAATTGATTCTCACTTCTCCCTTGATATGCTGGAGCAATTTGATATGATAGAGATGCACTACACTGTGCCTAATGTTACAAGTGAAAAAATATCTGAATAATTAACACAAACTCTGCCCAAGGCTCATTAAACCATTCCCTTAGAATCCCATTGGTTCTATCAAATGATCCCTTCCTATTTTTCTCCAAAAATAAATTCCATCTCTTATCTTTAAAGTGAAAACCCTTATGATAGTGTTCCCCTAATAGTGGTAGATCTAAGGATTGAGAAATGGATTCTGGATTTAATGGGATGACTAAGTTTCCCACCATGGTTTTCTCTTGTGTGTAATTTTTTATGAAATCCTTTGTGATTCTCTCATTGTGTCCATTAAACTTTTGGAGGAAGCCTATTAGACCAGCCTGGAAAAGTTTTTCTATGGTCTCTTTTTCCCAATGCTCAATTTGGAAATCTTTGGTTCTACCTTGGTAGCCATATGCTCTGAAACCAATTTATGTAACCTTGCACTGTCAACATCCTCATTTTGAAAATAAAAATTATGCACACATATAGATCTTGTTGTCTTATTCATGCATTTTGTTCATGGTGATAAGGCTTGATAAGGCTTACCTCTTCTTTGATTCTCTTGAAAAGGGAATGAAATCAATCTTCTTCAACCTCTGCACTTTTACAAAAATGAACCCACTGCTTCCAAAAACCGATAAAAACACAAAATTTCGATATATACATATTATAAAAACATTGTAAACATGTTTTTATTAATCTATTTATCATTTTCTATTCTCTTTTTTATCAAAATTTTGTAAAAAATCCCCTCTGTTTTGATGTAGAATTCTCTGTCTCTAAATTGACTGTGTAATTAAAAAAAAAAAATTTCATGCCACAATGTCTTTATGCTCTTTGAATTCATACATAATTCTTCCTCCCTTGAGACAAATTAATTGTGCATTCAATTTGAAATGATTTAGGCTCACCGTGTACAAAAAGTATTCAACGAATGGTTCACTGTGTATATGTCAACAATCATCAAATAGCTCATGAAATGGCTCACTATACTTCCAAAATTAACTCACTGTGCAACACTCTGTTTAAAAAAAAAAATGAAATATGGCATTTCTGTTGATTTTTGTAGCATCCGGAAGTGTTCCAAGTCTTAAACTTTGCAGGGAGACTTGGACATCAGTATTCCAAAGAACCCAGAAACAGTTTGTGAAAATTCCACTTAGTTCAAGACTTATTAAAATAATTAATTATTTTAATGAAGACCCTAAGTCTAAAGTTAGGGAAATGAAATAATTAAAGGGTATTAATAAGTCAGAGTGTGATTCTTCTAGAAAACATGGATCAAGTCAAGTTTTAATCTTAGCCATTGATTAATCTTTTAATCTAGGCCGTTGGTTCTCCAACAGGAAGATTATAAAAGAAGGCTTGAGGGTCACTTAGAAAATAAGCCAGGCATACACTCAGTACCCAAAGGAGATCCATTCTGATGTTCGATCTCAGGGGGAGAGCTGCAGGGTGAGAAGTTGCAGAAGTAGAAGGAAGAGGCCAGGGGTGATTGAGATTAGGGTTGAAGGGCAGCAATGGGTCACTGGAGGTAGCTTGAGGCTACAACGCAGAGACCCCATGTAGTATCCACGCAGATTACGCAGTCCAGCACTGGGACTGTGCAGAGAATCACGTAGAGTGACACAGGGGCATGCAAGAGTTGTTCTGGGTGTTAGAGAATTGTTCGAGTAATCTGGAAATTCAGTCTCAGGTAGTTCAGAATTTATCTACTGTATATTTTCCCTGTAAAGATATCATTTGCTAAAGAATTAATAAAACCCTCATCTGCTGCACCGGTTTTCCCACATTGGGTTTTTCTAGGGACAATTGTCCAAAAATAACTGTGTACATGTGATTGATTCTTGTGCTTAAGTTCTTTACTATTTATTTCTCTGCATATATAATTGTGAATGTTTAAGTAGTATTTATTTCGATATTTTCCTGAAGATTTCTAAATAATAACTTATTGAAATAATAAGTAGGAGAAATAAATCTATCACTGCAACTGTTTTAAAATTTTCACAAATTCGTGACTGTATGTGGTAGAATTCAATTTCGTTTACCTGCTTTGGATCAATCCCGAGATTTTCTCTGTGTTTAGCCTCATATCTCGCGTTTTCACAACATTACTACTATTAAGACTCCTCTTCAATCAACTCAGGATCCTCATGTGCTAGTAGGTGGCAGAGTTAAGCCAACGGTGGCAGAGACAAGCTAAACGGTGGCAAAGAAACTCATTTATAACTTGTAGTTTAACTCGTGTTCAACACAAAATCCTGAGATTTATTTATTGTGAATATCCGTTGCACTAATGAGAAAAATCAAGGGTTTGTTCTTACCTTCTTACTTCCATGAGATCTCTGCAATTTGTGGTGTGTTTGATTAACACGACGGGCAGATATCTCGGCTCAAATCTCAGTTAACATGAATGTGGCCATTTCTTATTTCTCCGCACCTCCTTTGCTATATATTATGCTTTCTTCTCTTGGCTTGAGTTTCTCTATTTCATTCACGACCTTCCTGCATTTTCTCTATCAATTTTGTTCTTCACAAGGTGTTTCGAATGCGTGCCTATGGTTTGCACAACGTCGACTTCCTCTCTGATCCTGTAATAGCTATGATGGTGAAGGAAAAACACAATTACAGGGCTCTGTTGGTTTAAAAATGGCAGAGGCTTATTATTTTCACATGGTTTTTTTTAATGTTATATCACTGTGTTTTTGAATCTGTGTTGATCGTTTTCTCATGCGCGGACCTCTAACTGAGATGCCTCCGTGGCTTAGTCTCTCTGACTTGCTCTATGTACTTGCTCCATAGTGTCTACATACATCTCGTCATCATAACTCACGTTCTCTGCTTCGCTCATTACGCTGCCCATCATCTCGTTTCTCTTTCATGACTATGCTACCCACATTCTTTGTCACTTTGTCTTTTGTTCATCACCACCTTCATTGTTTTTGCATGCTCATACCTTAATCAAAATACATCATGATTTCGTTCTTTTTATTGCATCATTTCAACTTAGGTTATGTCATATACTATTTTCATTGCATTTCCACTTAGGATTTTGTCACAATTGCATTATCCATGATATGCATCATTATATACCTTAACTTTATCATATATGCATATTATTGCGGCATTCCATCAAAAAATATATGTATATTTTCATATTGTGCTTTGTAGCTTAGGTTTTCAACTTTGTATTGTTTAATTTAATTTTAAAATGACCCTAGAATGGTCATGTTTAAAATTAAATTTCTATTATGACACTAACCTTTTTTGCTTTTGTAGGTCAACAAGGATTTGAACATTGGGCCTCTAATTCTTGATCCATATGCTTAAGAAGATATTTAGGATTAATGTGATGGTTTAAAAAAAATGATTGAAATGATGGTATATGGAATGATGGTTAAATGTAGGAAAGGGTAATGAAGTATGGTATATATATGGAATGATGGTTAATGTATGAGGGTAAGTGTAGGAAAAAGGGTACTGAATAGGTGATTATCACGGGTAAAATAATGAGGGTAGTGGTAGGATATAATGGAATGAATATCAAGCACTAAATTAGCCTTAACAACTTCTAGAAAATTTCTAAAAAAAATTGAAATTTTAAGAGAAAAAATTTCACTTACTGTACTTGTACTCCCATAAATTGTTTGATGTCAATGATTTCCTCCAGTCAAATGATGGTCGACAATGTCTTTATTATCATAACGATGGCTCTTCCAGGATATATTGAAATGTAGAGACTTATTTATGCTTCATGTTTTCGCATCTGATTATTGTTTCAGGATATTTGAATGTTGATGTTGTTCAGGTCCCTTCTGCAGTTTGTGATTGATGTTTCAGGTCCCTTCTGACATGTTCTTCAGGCTTGAATATTGATGTAGTTTAGGTCCCTTCTACAGTGATATTATAAATTATGTTTCAGGTCCCTTCTGACATGTAAATTTCAACAATGTTTTAAGTTGCTTCTGTCATATGATACAGGTCCCTTCTGCATAATATTCTCAATGATATCTCAGGTCCCTTTTGCACAATATTTTCAATGATGTATCAGGTCCCTTTTGCATAATATTTCCAATGATGTATCAGGTCCCTTTGTACTTGTAATTCAGGTTGGTCCCTTCAGCACAATATTTTCAATGATGTATCAGGTCCCTTCTGCATAATATTTCCAATGATGTATCAGGTCCCTTTGTACTTGTAATTCAGGTTCCTTCTTCAATTCAACTGCTCAAACTATTTACATAGTTTTATTACAAGCTTCCCCCTTTCTTATGCTAAGACTTATCCTCAAGTCTTGCATGTATTGGAGGATTAAATTTGAAAAATCATACTGAAGTAAAAACAAAACAAAAAAAAAATTCATATTGGCCAAACAAGTTGGTTTTCCGATATGAATTCGAGTTTGTATTGTGCTGGTCTCCTGGATTTTCACAACCAAACTCTTTTATTATTTATTATTTATTGTTTTTTTATTTTATTCTTCTGGAACTAAGGAAGGTATATTATGCTCTTCCATTATTTCCATATCAGTTTCTGTTGAAATTATTTTCATAAAATCTTCTTTATTAATAGTCCTATTGTAGACTTTAAGCCTATGTCCATTCATTACAAATGAAATTGACGCTTCATCTATTTTTTTGTTCTAACTGCTCCATTGTCAAAGATCTCTTCTATCTCATAGGGCCCAAACCAATGAGTTGTAAACTTTGCCTTGAAATATTTAAACTTGGAGTCAAACAATAGTGCCCAGTCTCCATTTTGAAAAACTTTATTCTTGATGAATCGATCATGCCATTTTATTATTTGCTCTTGCACTAATGATGTATGTTCCACTGCCTGCTGTCTTATTTCATCCAGTTCATTTAATTGAGTCACTCTTTGTGCTCGTGCTTTAGATAGTTCCATTCCCAACTTTGTTGCAAGTTTATATGCATGTATTTGAAATTCTATGGGTAACAAGACTTCCTTACCGTATACCAACTAGTATGGACTGAATCCAGTTGTGTTCTTCCATGTTATCCTGTAGGCCCATAACACATCTCTCAACTTTTCCAACCAGTCTTTTCTATTCATCTGCACAGTTTTTGTCATGATATTCTCCAAAAAATTGTTAGTGGACTCCAGTTGTCCATTTTCTTGCAGATGGTACAAAGTAGATTTTCTATGTTTGATCTTGTACTTTTCTGCGAGATCCCTTACAAGATTGGAGGTGAATTGTGCTCCCTGGTCTGTAACAATTTGTCGCGGAACTCTATACTTTAAAAATATTTCTTCAAATAGAAAAGAAACCACTGTTTCTTCTGTTGCTCGTGCCACTGCCTTTGCCTCCACCCACTTAGTAACATAATATGTACATATCAGGATGTAATTATTTCCATTTGATGGCGGGTTTATTGGTCCCACAAAGTCTAGATCCCATTGCTCAAATGGTTCTATGAGTACTTGTGGCTTTAATGGCATTTAATTTGATGCCAGCAGTCTTCCAATTCTTTGGAAACTATCACATCTCTTTACATTGGCCTTGGAGTCCTTGAATATTTCCGACCTGTAGTAGCCAAGTTTGAGAACTTTGTATGTCATCTGTTTGTCTGCAAAATGACCACCACATGGCTCATCATGACATGTTTTAAAAATATCTATATTCTCATCTTCTCTGACACATTTTCTTATTATTAGATCAAAACTAGTATAAAAGAGGTCACCATTGACCCAACTATATCTAGAACTTTCTCCAATTATATTTCTTTTCTATTTATTTGTGTAATGGGATGGTAAATATCCAGATTATAAATAGTTGGCTACATCTACAAACCATGGAGTTTTGACAGTTATAGAAAATAGATGTTCATCTGGTAAATTATCTGAAACTGGATTTGGATCACCAGGTGAAGGAATTCTTGATAGAAATTCTGCTACTTGATTGTCCTTACCTGGTCGATCTTGTACAATGATGTTAAATTCTTGCATCAATAACAACCATATAGTAATTATGCCATTTGGAATTGCTTTGTTCATTAAATATCTTATGGCTTAATGATCCGTGTGAATGAATACTTGATAACATGTTATGTAATGCCTAAGATTATTAATTGCATGTAATACATCTAATATTTGTTTCTCTGTAACAGTATAGTTCAATTCTGCCGGCATTAAGTTTTTTCTTATGAAGTATATGGCATAATTAAACAGGTTCCCTTTCTGTCCAAGTGATGCTCCTATAGCAGTGTCAGATGCATTAGTAGATATACGAAATGACAATGACCAATTGGGTCCTCAAAGAATGGGTGCAACTAACAATTTTTCTTTTAATTTTTCAAATGCATTTTGAAAATTATTTTTCCATTGGAATTCCACGTCTTTTGTAAGTAAATTGAATAAAGGCAGAGCTATTTTACTGAAATTTTCAATAAATCTCCTATAGTATCCTGCATAACCCAAGAAACTTCTTACTTCCTTTTGTGCTGTGGGTGGCATTAAATTCACAAAGACTTGTATTTTTTCTGGATCCACCTTAATTCCCGAAGAAGAAATATGGTGTCCCAACACTATTCCCTTAGTTAACGTCATAAAGAATTTTTCATTACCGAGAGATATATTTGTCGCTATGCATCTTTTCAAAACTTTTTGAAGATTTTTTAAACAATCATCAAATGTTCCACCATAAACAGTGAAATCATCCATGTAGACCTCTACACATTCATGAATCAGATCAAAACAGATTGCAAGGAATGCTCTTTGAAAAGTAGCAGGTGCATTACATAACCCAAAGGGCAAAAAATTATATGCATATGTTCCCCATGGACAAGTAAATGTTGTTTTATCTTCATCTTCCAATGCTATTTTTATCTGATTGTATCCACTAAATCCATCAAGAAAAGAAAATAATTTCTTCCCAGCTAATGAATCTAGTACTTGATCAATAAATGGCAAAGGGAAATGATATTTTAATGTGGATTTATTAAGCTCTCTGTAGTGTACACAAATTCTCCACTTTCCATTTTTCTTAGGCACTACAACCAAGGGAGAAACCCATTGACTATTAGAAATAGGATAGATGAATCCAACTTGTAACAATTTCTGCAATTCTTCTTTCACTATTTCCTTCACCATAGGATTCATCCTTCTTTGCAGTTGTCTTACAGGTTTGATTTTATCATCAATGTAAATGTGGTGAATACATGTCTTTGGATGAATCCCCTGCATATCTGTGTAATCCCAAGCAAAAGATTTTGAATATTTCTGTAATAGTGCTATTACCTCTTGTTCTTGTGATGATTGTAAGTTATTACCAATATTCAAATTCCTTCCAGGACTGATTTCGATGATTTTACTCTTTTGAATTGGTAATTGAGTTAACAGGAAAAATGCTTTCAAATGAATTTTTCAGTGATTGAATAGTACAGTTTTCCTGGAAACACTGATTTAAAATATGACTTGTAGCTTCATATTGTGTTATTCTAAGCTGCTTCGAAATATTTGGTTCTAAGATGAAAAGATCTAATAAATCCTAATTTTTTTCCTCTTCTCTAAGATTATAGACTTGATTAATACTAATAAAAAATTGAATTTCCTGTCGTTCTTCTCCATCAAGCCATGATAATAAAGAAGGAGATTGTGTTGGAGGATACAATGTAGCATGTTTCCTTTCATCCCCATGTGCAATAATCATACTTCCTAACCTGCATCCAATGAAGGCATATGCAATGGCTAACCATGGTCTGCCTAAAATTAATGGACGACCTCCTAAATTTGTTTTTGGATGCAAAATGAGGAAGTCTACAGGATACTCCCATGAATCCAGAGAGACAATGATATCTTCTAATATTCCTTCTAGTACAACTTTAGATCTACCTGCAAGTTCTAAAACTATAGTAGTAGGTATAATGTTGTTCAAGTTCAAATTTTTCATAGTCTCTGTAGTCATAACATTTATAGCTACTCCCAAATCTATTAAAGTGTTTGGTACGAAAAAACTATTGATCGAAATGGTAAACCTTAGGGATCCCAGGATCAACATATTTTTGAATTGTTGTCTTTGTAGACATGAGGCTAGATAATATTCCAATAACCTGGATTGTGGGTGGATCTCTTTTTCTTCTGCTAAATTTCCTGATGCATAATTCTTTTATATTTTTCGCATATATTGGAATATATTTTATTTCCTGCAACAAAGGAATTTTGACATATGTATTCTTCAATTCATCTAGAATATCAAATTCAGGCAGAGACATTGGGATTTTTTGTTGTACTCACCTCTCTGGATAAGGTGGTGTCTGATTCATAATAGATTTTCCCTTCTGAATTTGATTTTTTGGTTGAGATTGTTGACTTTGTTCTCCTTGTTCAGTTTTTTCTTCTATTATTGGAGGATAATCTTTGTGTAACACCTTCCCAGACCTTAAGTGGACATCTTGTATGGGAGGAATGGAATATGTAGGATAGTATGTTGCCTCTTCCACATTGTATGTTG
This sequence comes from Pinus albicaulis, assembly GCA_034641835.2. Taxonomy (NCBI): domain Eukaryota; kingdom Viridiplantae; phylum Streptophyta; class Pinopsida; order Pinales; family Pinaceae; genus Pinus; species Pinus albicaulis. The sequence continues at coordinate 946,996,502 of CM076577.1, forward strand.
GTTTATCCACTTTGTTACTTGGATTAGCTACTGGTTGAGCTGGAAATTGTGTTGGTCTAAGAGGTGGTTGGTTAGAAGGCAGCCAAAGCTGCTGAGGTTGAGTTAGCATTGGTGCATGATTTTGAGGCGGAAATGGCATTGGTTGATGTTGCTAGAATTGTTGGTATTGGAATGGTTGTTGAGGGTATGGTTGCTGGTCTGGCGGTTGATATTGATATTTTTGAGGGTACATTTGCTGAGGTGGTTGGTTTCCATAACTATATCCTCTCCAAATTTGTGTAGGTTGGTTTTGATATTACTGTGGAGGCCAATCCTGCCATGACATCAGAGTGTTCCATGAATTCTGAGGAGGATATTGAAAATTCTGGGGAGTTTGTTGAGGCATCCTTGGTTGCCAAGGTATCCTTGGTGCCATATAATAGAGAGAATCTACCCCTTGTACTTCTTCCATTTGCAACTCTTTCAATTTTGGGCAGTTTTCAGTTGCATGATTCTCTGTACAAAGTCCACACACTTGTATACGTTGCAAAGGACATTCCCTAAATGGAGGTTTTTGCCTACACTTTGGAAAAATTATTGCTAAGGTTTGATCCTATTCTTATTTCTTATTCTTGGCTTTTAAAACATCTACTTGTGTTCCCAAAGTGCTTAAGAGATCTGTTTTGAAATTTTCTAAAAAACTTCCTATTTCTGCTCTCGTTACTCCACTTGTTGCAGATTTGGAAACTCTTGATGTAACATCCCTGTTTCCACTTTTTGATCTTCCCCTAGAATATTTCTGACAAATTTAAGCAATTTCATCAAATGGTAGGTTTGAGATATCTCCTTTTCTCATCACATTGAGGATATCTAAGTATTCATCTCTGATACCCTTAAGAAAAAATGTGTGGATGGTATTGAGATTTAGAGAATGTTGTTTGGATTTTTGCAAATTGTAAAGAAATCTCTCTAAATACTCCTCCAAACTTCCATATTCTTGTTGTGTCATTCTAAAAATGTCTTCTTTTGAGTCTCTAGCCTTGCAGTAAGCTTGATACTTTTTAAGAAACATTTTCTTCATATCATCCCAAGAAGCAATTGTATGTTCTCCTAAACCCATAAACCATTTTAGTGCTGCTTCTTTCAAATTAGCAGGAAAGAGATGAAGCTTGTGTTTGTCATCCGTGTATCCATAAGTTCTACATAAGATATCAAATTCGAACATAAATGAATCAAGATCTTTTGTTGAAATTCCATAAAAGTTAGGCAATACAGAAGGTGGAATGTTTTTCTTTTTCACTTATTCTCCTAATATTTCTCATGTGTCTAATATTGGAAAGCCAAAAGTAGCTTCCATATCATTATCATTTTCTTGTTAATTATCATGAAGTCTTTTCTTTTCATTTTCTCTTTTTTCTTCTTCCTCTATCCTTCTTAGTGCTTCTATTCTTCTGTATTCCTCTCTCTATCTCTCTGCTTCCAATTTCCTTTCTTCCTCTCTTTTCCTTTTCCATTCCCTTTGTTGTCTCTCATATTAAATTAACTGTTCAGGAGTCATAATTGGCATATTTGATCCTTCTCCTTCTTGAGTCATTTCTTGTTCAGAGATTTGTAATGTTTCAATATGAGGTTGATTTGGTGTTTCCTCAACTATCTTATTTCGTTCAAGGATAGCTTGTTCTAATTGTTCAACAACTGGTTTTCTTGTTTCCTTTTGTTTTCCTAGGAAAGGAGTTTCTTTTGGTGATTGCTTTATTTTTACCTTCAAGGCCAACAAGGTTTGTCTTTCAATTAGAGTTAATCTTTGTCCTGATCTCTTTTTTTCCTCTAACTCCTCTAGAGTAGGTCTTCCAACAAATAGTGTTGTTAGTCCCGTGGATGGTTGAATTGTTGGGAGGTTTTGTTTAACGAATCTACCCTTCTGATCTCTATCTCTAGGAATAAAGAAACATAACTTAAAAGAAAAACTATGTTTTTGTTGTTTTTGATGTATTTTTGTTTTGTTTGTTTGTTTGTTTGTTTTTTATCTTCCTATTTGACCACTTTGAAATATGCTTCCCCGACAACAACGCCAAAAATTTTGGTCTGTTTACTGGGTAAACTAACACAAGTATTTTATTAGCAATCTGGGCTTCTATAACTTAGAAGCATCTCCAAAATATATGGATTTAAACTATAGTTAAGTTTAGTAGATTAATTATTGAAATTAAAGGAAATGCATATTACAAATATAAAACTTAACTAAATAATTTCTAATTCAATTATGTAATAAGCATAAGAAGAAGCTCCTAACTGAGGGGAACTTGTTTTTCCTTATCCACAATACTACTTCATGAACAGAAATAAAAAACCACTAATGAACAATAGCTCAAGATGCATAAAAGAATAATAGAAGAGGCTCCTAACTAAGGAGGTCCTTTCTATCCTTCATTACAAATTCATTTGTCATTAATTCCATTGTTATAAATCTGGAAATTCAGAAAATCACTTAAAAACAAGAAAGATGAATTCTAGTTTTTGGTCCCTGATTAGATAGAAGGAGGGTTTAACTTAAACACTGGGTTGAACCTTCATATGCAGATTAGAAATTAGATTAGGATTCATCAGCAATCATAACATATCATCATACATCTAATTAATTGATTAAACATGAAACAAAACTAGTTCAGGAAATTGCAACTAAATTAACCAGAAAGTGCACTTAGCTCGGTGTGGGGGCCCTCCACCCTTGCCTCGCACACTGTGAGTACTTTCAGATACTAAAACTCAATAAATAATTAACCATATAGAAAATCATAAAAGGATATAGAAATGGTTCTTCAATTAGCTCTCAAAGTTTCAGAAATATCAAAGTGAAATTATACAAATTTTAATTATCAATGCCTTCAATGTCTTAGGCTTAAATAGAGAAATATGAAACAAACTAAACTAAAATGTCTCTAACAACCATGTAAATCCTTATCCTATCTATTTTGGTCAAACTCATCCATCTAATCTCTCAAAATCTGGAAAATCCCATTAAATGCTAAATTTGGTCTATTTCCTAGGGATTTCCATAATAACAGGTCCTATTTGACCGACTTTGACTGGGCCTGTATAAGCTCAGTTTGACCAAACCAATAGGTGCACGTCCATTATTAGTTCCCAATATTTCTAGAAATGTGATCAGTTCGAGCCCAGGTGTCCTGCAAGTATGACATCAATGAAGCCATTATGGGAATTTCTAGTCCAGTCAAAAAATGCACTTAAAATTCAATTTTTGTAAAAAATTCTAAAAATTGCAAAACTTAATTTATGTATCTGGATATACATAAATTGGTCAAAATAGAGTGAATATGGATGGTATATGGATGGATAAAATGGAGATAAAGTGTATTTAATTAAACAAAATTGGATAAAAAACGAGGGCCAACAACCACTTCAACAAAATTTGGAATGAACCTTCTTAAGAAATTGATCTTACCAAGGAAATATTGAACCTCTTTCTTGGATCTTGGAAGTGTTAAATCCTATATTAAAATCACTATTTTTGGATCATTTTTCACTATCTTTATAAACTATGTGACCCAACATCTTACCTTCCTTGAGAGAAAAATGAGACTTCTTTGGATTCAATGATATACCATAATTTCTGCATTTAACAAATACTTGTCCGGAGTGCTGAAGGTGTTCTTGATATGAGGTTGAATAAACAGTAATATCATCTAAATATACGACCAAGAATTTTCCCTTTTCTCCAATGAATGCAGAGTCCATAACACGCTAAAAAGTAACTTCGACATTCATAAGCCGAAATGGCATCTTTGCATACATGAATGTTCCACAAGGAGTAGTGAATGCTGTCTTCTCTCAGTCTTCCGGCCAAACTAAAACTTGATTATACCTAGAGAAACCATCTAACATGGAAATTTTGTCTGAATCAGTTAACTTTTGAAGAATATGCTCCATCTTTAGCAAAGGATAGTTATCTTTTTTGGAGAATTTGTTAAGATTTTCGAAATCTACACAAAATATGACTTCACCACTCTTCTTCCTTACTGGAACTAGATTAGCAACCCAATATAAAAATCTCAATAAAATGATGATTTTGGCATCCAAATTTTTTTAAACTTCCTTCTACATCACTGGTAACAATAGTGGATTGATTTGCTTTAATTTCTGCCTGAATGGATGAGTAACATCCTTAAATGGTATCCTATTCTCAATGATAGTTGTATCATATGTCTTAAGATCTTCATATTTCCAGGCATAAACATCAACAAATTCACAAAAAATCTTGTGGTATTCAGCCTTTATTTCTTCTGATAAATCTTTTGACAACTTCACATATCTTGGTTCTTTTTTATACCCAAATTGAAATATTCCAATTCTGCTTCTGTTTCAGGAAACTCTGGTTTGACTGAGACATCATTGTGATCAGAGAGCTTCTCAAGTGGGATTAACCCCTTGGGAATGTGATTGGTAGGCACCTAAATGATAGGCTAATCAACAATCTATTTTTGCATATTTTTGGTGTCTTGCAAATCAACATCATTCTTCATGAAATCTTCATCTTGATCAATGTTTAGGACAACAAACTCTTCAACAACTTCAATGAATCTTCTAATCTCCTGATCATCTTCAAAAAATTTCCAATACTTGACATTATCAGGAATGCTAGGTCTGAACCTAACTTCCACTTCATATTTCAGCTTCATAGGTATTGGAATCTTGAATGAGCTCGTTGAAATAGAAAGTGAGTCCACCAAAAAATTACTTTCTCTTGGAACAAAAGAAATGTCAAAAGAAAATAATGAGTCTTCTACAATGCTTCATACTGCATTCCGGTAATCTCTGAGTCTGGGATGCTTAGTTTGATAAACATTTGTGATTTTCTGAATGATAAGTTCAACATCTCCAAAAACATAAAATTTTGAAATATTCATGTCCTTTGCTATTTTTAAACCAATTAGCAGAGCTTCATACTCAGCCACATTTTTAGTTGCTTCAAATTCAAGTTTGAAAGAAAAATTGGAGATCTCTTTCAAAGGATAAATGAGAACTATCCATGCACCGACTCCTTCTTTGGAACATGAGCCATAAAAGTACATTTTCCATAGCTGGGAAGTTAAGCATGTCCTGTTTCTTTGGTTGGGGATCGAGGTCCATATTCATTGGATAAAAATCCATGCAGATCTGTACCTAGAAAATGAAAATAAGCAATGAGAACAAATGGTTTCAAATGTAGAAATTCCATATTGATTTGAGAGGGATCCTAGGAAATCCCTAGACTATCTAAAGCTCCTCCAACATCTACCACCATGCTTCTTTATCTTTTCCGTAATTTTTCCATTATGGATTCAAAATCTTTGTCCGAACAATTTGTTTCTTGGATTAGGAGGATTTTTGGGAGATCTTGTTGTATCTTTCAGGGTAGAATATGTTTATTGGGGGGATATTCAGACCTTGAATGTTATAGGAGACCATATTCATGGTAGAACATTTATTTGAGAGGAGAATATCTCCGAGATCTGCTTGTATTGGCCTAAGTCTACCATATTTCTTCCTAAGGTATCTAGTGTTTGAAACATTTATTTCGATCCTGTTTGCTCGAAGTCTTTGTTGCATTTCTTTCTGCCTTTGGCGGTGATAGTTTGAACCCCTAGTTTCATTGAGGCTTTGGATTTTTAGAGGGCTTCTGTTAAGAGATTGATTTGCTTGGGAGTAATGGTGCTCATAACGATCCTGCGGAAACTATCTTCCAGGGTAATCAAATCTAGGCCTCCAAGATCAGTGAAGTCCTCTTCCTCGTCCATGTGGGTGTCCTCTTCTTGTTGTAGGATTAGAGTGTCCTGTTGATAAGTGAGGATGGCATGAATTGGTTCTTTTCCTTTATTATCAATGTTTTGTTTCTCAAACCTTTTTGGCGAACCATGCTTTGCCTATTCTTGCATTGGTCCAAAGGGTTCCTCTGGGATATCTCATAACATTTCAAAACTGTTGCTGGTCATCTGACATTTAAGGGTTGCAAAGGTGCTATATTTCTTGTTGTGATGTCTCCTGGAGGGGATTTTTGAAAATCCATCTATATATGCTATGTTAGAATCCTTCGGGTCTGGTTTTGGGTCATTCAAGGGGAAATCCATGAAGGGATGCCCATTTTGGTGGCATTACCTACATTGAAAAGGAACATTCTCATAGTCCATATATAGAAACAATCTCCGTTTTCAGATTCTAGGGCTATGGATTCAAGAATGGGAGCCAGAGATATTCATGTAGACACAAATTCTGACATAGGAGTTGTAGAAGCCCTATTTTGTTTACCCAGAAATAAAGACAAATTTATCAAGCTTATTATCAATGTATTGAAGGGTTTCTGGGTCCCAATATTCATATGGAAGGGAGTACATATAAATCCAAATGGGGGCCTAATAGAAATACTCATTATTTGGGTTGAACTTGGTTGTCCATTGTCACATGTAGAGACTGAAAAAGTTGAAGAAGTAAGGGCCTCCCTCCATGATCACTCTCAGGTCTTCTTGGCGAGTGAAGATCACTATGAATATTCCATTAAAAACCAAGTTTGACGTCATAGTGTGCCTTTGGATTCTAGTGCCACGCTATCCAATGCAGGAGAGATTTTTCAATGGGATAGATCCTAATGAATTTGCAGATCAAGGCATGATCCTGCATGAACTGGATATTGTCGTTTATTCTTGCCGGGGGAATATGGATTCTTGGAATCACTAAAGATTTTGCGATGCAGGTGCTAGTGTTTCTTTGTGCATGGGTTTCAGGCTTCTCTTGATTCATGCATGCCATTGTGTTAGTAGGGATTGCATCAAATATTTTGGAGTTGTGTGAGTCAATATTGGAAAAGGGCGGAAAGTTTGAGGATGGTATAGGGTCTAAAAAATCCAAACATAACATAATTGCGAGGGAGGATGCAGGGGACGAGGGCCCTTCCTCCCGGGGATGAAATTTTGCGTAGGATGTCAGTTGTGAGAAGTAGTTAAGGTAGCACCAAGCGAGAGAATACGGGATGAGTTTCAAAGGAAGGTTGAGTTACAAAGCTCATCAAAGCTTTTTGCATCATATCAAGGTTCTTTATGAACCTAAAGTTGATTTAAATAGAAAAGGCTAATTGTTTTACCTATAAAATATATTAGTTACTAGAGTTATTTAAAGTAAGTACTCGAAGTCACGTGATAATATGTCTTTGCAGTTAAGATGTTGCTTAATGTTTTCATATTATCCAAGATCTCAAAATCTTGCTCGTGAATTTTTCGTCAGGGGTTGTCTTTGCTTTATTAGCTTCTTTTCAAGATAAATGTATCAACAATATCCTTAATACCAATACCAATAGGTCTATGATGCATATTTGATCAATTTTTAGTTTCCATGGGATAGTGGTTCATAGCAATGATTCTATTCAAGTTATCAGGCCCAAAAGTTTCATCAATCAAGGCTACATTAGCAAGCAATAAAAACGACTCTCAAATACCAAAGCAAATATTTCAGATAATCGAAGTTTGAAACCATAGATACTTCCAATGTTGGTATAATAAATATTAAGATTAAGGGTATCATAAATAGATTAAATGGTATTATATATCACATAGTAAAGGAAGCAGACTCTTTGCTGTACCAAATATAAAATATGAAATAAGAGATTTCAACACACCCAAAAATATTTTCATGGCAAGAGTTTGTAAATTCTAATGAGGGTTACAAACATACTAAACACACATTTATGCAAGAAAATCCACATTCCAAAAAATTATTCTTATTGTTTTTATAGAGGTTCGATATAATACCCCTAGTAGCCAATTATGATTGATACCTTTGAAACAATAAAACATAGCAATCGATAAATATTTTGGGTAGGCAAAATTTTAATGTATGTTCAAACCATTCAAATTATAAGATAGATATAGATAGGAAAGTTTGAATTTACAAAATAAGAACTAAATAATTTCCCTCCTAAAGCTGAAATTAAGATCAACAAGCCAGTAATCCAAAAAAATAAATTAGTAGCCCTCGAGAGGAAAGGTAATGTTAAGTCCATGATTTGAACCCTTGGAAAGCCCTACAAGATGAATAAAGAAAGGGAAAAAAGAAGAAAAAGTAATAATTCGCTTTTTTTATTTAGAAGAAGTAAGTAAGGATAACTTATAGAGAAGAGGAGAAATATAGTTTTTATAGTGCTTCTTGCACTTTGGTTCCTAAGTGATTCCCACTCCACTATTACTTTTACTATCATTATAGGGTTATGAGCTCAAATGGCCTTCAAAAGCTTCAAGTCAAATGGATATGACATGCTTCTTAGGCATGGCTATGCCCATTGCCTTCTCCTTCTTTGTGTCTTCTCTATTAGAGGCATATAATTGAAATAAAAATGGTGTTTCTAAGTTTTGGAAATTTGTTATATTCACCTAGGAACGATCGTAGCAAGGGAGTATCAAAAGCGGAGACAAAAATATATAGTGAACCAATGACAAGAGGCAAGAAAATAATAAGTAAATGATTTGAACCTTTGAGATGTTCGAAGCACCCAAAAAATGAATAAAGAAAGGAAAAAAAAAATGAGATATTTACTTTTTTTTTTCTTCAAACTAAGAAAGTAAGGCCTACTAATAGAGAAAGGAAAAAATATAATTGTTATGGTGTCTTGCACTTTGGTTCCTCTTTGCTTGCCATTATGCTATTTCTCTTACTATCATTATATGGTTTTTATGCTTAAATTAAGTTTGAATGGCACTTGGAGGCTTCACATGCTAGGCAAGCTCTAATCTTGAGTTAGATGTCCATGGCATCCTTCTCAAGCATGGATGTGCCCACCAACTCCTTGTTTTTTGTATCTTATTTGTTGCATGCTTGCAATTGCAATAACATTGGAATTTAAAGTATTGGAAAATTGGTGATATTTTTATGCCAATGAGCACAAGAAGATAATTCTCAAAATGGACTCTGAGAATGACAATGGACTAGGGTAGTCACCATATTGATCTTCTTTTGCATTTTATTTTGTTATTTTCCATGGCATGGTCCAATTGTATTTTAAAAAATCCTAATTTAATATAAAAAAATAAACATTTTCCAAAACTATACTCAAATTTTGATTACGATGAACGTTTTTCAAATATCTTATATGACGGGATCAATAGAGAAATGTGAAAACATTATTCCATTGACTAGCAACAAATAATTATGCTACAAGGCATTCCTTTGTTATAATAGTATGTTTAGATGGGCCCTTTTGACAAATATTCACCCTCCAATGTTGTTGGATTATGGTATATGTTTGATGGCTCATTTATAATGAAACAATGTGCATGCATCACCATGCACCTATGCCAATTAACCTACTCCTTCCAATTTATATCCTCATTATTGTTCTCTCTCTTGAATTTTCATAATCAAAATTGAGTATTTGTTGTGGAAGTTCCTCATGTGATATTTATCTTTCTATATGTGCTTTCATTATAAATTCTTGTATTTATTGTAATGTGTGCATTTATAACAATTTGGTTTCTATTACTAAAATGTAGCATGGAATTCTCGGGATTTTACTAACATGGTGAATGGATTCTTATAGCCAACTAGGTATCAATATTGTCACCAATTTTCAAACAATCTCTTCATTTATGATTCTTCATGATGTTGCTTATGTGATTTATTAAATAATAATTATAAATGAAATAATTATCAATCCATATGATGGAAATAAGTATTGGAATATGTTTGCAAATTCAAGTCGACAAAAACAAGCACGATAGAAATTCTTAATCAATCTACCTTGTAAGCTTTTCAAGAAATCCCATGGCTACCAAATTGTGGAGCCAATTGTTGAAACTATGGAAGTACAATATTCATTGAGATCCCACAACCTCCACATCTCTCTGATTCATAGATTCTCATTGTCACCCTAGCAATGGTATAATTGTTGTTGCAACAATAAATTTTCTGGATAAAAGTTAAGAGTTTGTTCAATTTTCCCTTGCATACATAGACAAGAATAATGAGATATATTATAGATGCATGCTTGCAAGGCTTAATTTTGTCATGCTTATATTAACATGGTGTGTGGTAATTAGTTAATGGAGGTAATTTTGAAACTACGCGATTAACATGTGAGTTGAGGACCCATAACATCCAATGTACCTCATATGTTTCAGTCTCTTCTCGAAGATTATTTCATCAATGTTAAAATGCCTACATATAATATTAAAAAGTGTGTATAGGAGTATATTTTGAAGGATTTAGATTCATATAATGACAAAAACATGTGGTTTTTAATGATTTGTTGTGTTAATTTCCCTCTCCCGAAGAACCACCATTTGCATTGTGAAATGCTTTTTTTTTTTCCTTTCGTCTTGTTATACTTGTAATTGGTTTTCTCATTTATGAGTTTGATATCAACCCTCACAATTAAACAAGACACGTATTTGATTCAATTTTACAGCTTCTTCCAATCCACAAGATGTAGAACACTCAGTGACAAGGTGTTATGTTAAGGCACTCCTTGTGTGAAGGTTGCCAGTTTGAAAACCCATGGGTACAAAATATCTAGTCATGTTAAGGGTTGGTGTGGCCTAGTCCAATTGTAATCCTTGGCTGATTTTAACAGCTTAGATGCCCCTAGGTCACAGTTTCTTAGCCAGAGGCTAGTCCCACAAATCATGGAAAAACTAGCCAAAAAAGAAGAAGTTTACAACTTCTTCGTGAAGAAGTTGTAGTTACTATATGAAATGAATTATCATTACAAGGTTGTAATGTGATATACTAAATAGCTATTATAGCTATTATACAACTATATTTGAGTGTCTATGTTGATGTTATCATTCTAATTATAGTTTTAGAGAGTGAATCTATTGTTGCTCTGATAATATTTGTAGTCAGGGAGTGTAAAATTGAAATGACCTCATCACTTTCGTCACTTAATATTTATCTATGTTGTGTAACCAGCTCCAAAAATAGAAGAAAAGAGATATCAACGCCTTAGAAATAAGCCACTTCGACAGGGAAACCTCCAATACATTACATAAATGAACAATTCTTGGATGATACAATTTACAAAACCTGCTTTCAATATATAGGAGTCCATGTGGCCATAATGTAATCCTAGTGGGCCACAATGTAATCCTAGCCAACCTAAAAATAATGATTTAAGGGCACAATAATAACAAAATGGGGGTTACAAGGGTACAATAATAATAATAAGGGGGTTACACTAATAACAATAAGGGACTATACTAGTAATATAGGGACCTAACATGCCCCTCTCCTCCAAAAAAGTGTTGTCCTCAACGCTTGAGTAGCTCTGGGTGCTTCTGTATAAAATTCTCATCTTCCCATGTAGAATCTTCAGTGGGTAAGTTCTTCCACTTGATGAGATACTCTGAAATTGATCGATTCCGTAGCTGTCGAGTTCTTGTTTCCATGACCGCTTCAGGTTCCAATATGATTTTTCCTTCCTCATCAAGTTCTGGAAATATTGTTTGAACTGGAAGATTTTCACCCATAACCTTCTTTAAGCATGAAACATGGAAAACTGGATGTACTCGCGAAGAAGCAGGAAGCTCCAATTTGTATGCCATAGTACCAATCTTTTGCAACACCTTGTAAGGACCATAGTACTTTGGCGATAATTTATTATCCTTCTTTGCTTGCTTGAGGGACATTTATTTGTATGGTTGTAGCCGTAAAAATACCCAATCTCCTACATCAAAACTTCTCTCGCTGCGATGTTGATCTGCCTGTTGTTTCATTCGATTTTGTGCCAAATTCAGGTTATCCTTTAAGAGTTGGAGAACTTCTTGCTGATGCTCGATGTGATCTTACACTGCTTGAACCTTCGAATTTTCCCTTAAAGATGATGTGATGGATGGTGGATGATATCCATAAAGTACCATAAATGGGGTCATTTTTGCTGCGGTATGGAAGGAAGTGTTATACCACCATTCAGCGAGAGGTAACCACTTGACCCATTGTATTTGTTTATCAGATACAAAACAACGAAGATATCCTTCCAAACATTTATTTACTATCTCGGTTTGACCATCGGATTGAGGATGATAAGATGAGCTATGAGCTAATTGAGTACCCAAACAAGAAAATAACTCCGTCCAAAAATTTCCAGTAAAAATGGGATCTCTGTCGCTCACAGTAACCCTTGGGCTTCCATGTAGCTTTTGAATTCTATCCATAAATGTAGTAGCAACTGTACTTGCTTTAAATGGATGAGATAATGCACAAAAGTGTGCATACTTGGTAAGTCTATCAACTACCACCATGTTGACACTCTTTCCTTCGGACTTAGGTAAACCTGTGATAAAATCCATTGAAATCTCCTCCCAACGTTGACTTGGAATGGATAAAGGTTTTAGAAGTCCTAGGGTCTTAATTGTCTCAACTTTATTCTGCTGGAAAACCAAACATTCTGCCACAAACTTTTGAATATAAGATTTAAGGCCATCCCAAAAAAATTCTTTCTTCACCCTGTGGTAAGTTTTTAAAAATCCTGAGTGTCCTCCTAAAGGAGAAGTGTGCAATTCTAGAAGAATCTTTTGTTTTAGTTGGGAATTCTTACAAAGATATAGGCGATCTTTGTACCATAAGGAATCATTTTTCCAACTAAATGTATCAGATGTACTAGGATCTTGCTACAACTTTTGAATGAATCTCCATACATCTTTGTCCTTCTTCCATTCATCTCTTGCTTCGGTTATCCAATCTGGTTGGATAATAGAAATGGCACAAAGCAATGCTTCCACCTCTTCATTCTTTCTTGAGAGTGCATCTGCAACAACATTAAGCTTTCCTTTTTTGTAGATTATTTCAAAGTCATAACCCAACATCTTTGTGACCCATTTTTGTTGCTCTTTTGAAGATAGTCTTTGTTCCAAAAAGTGTTTGAGACTATCATGATCAGTTTTTACCTTGAAGTGTCTTCCCATTAGGTAAGTTCGCCATTTCTTTAGTGCATGCAGTATTGCTAACATTTCCCTCTCATAAATAGGTTTCTGTAAATACTTTCCTTTGATTGGACGACTTTCAAAAGCAATGGGTCTTCCTTTCTGCATTAAAACTGCACCAATTCCATTTTCTGAGGCATCACATTCCACAATAAAGGTTTTTGTGAAGTCTGGCGTAGCTAAGACCGGTGCTAGGCACATTGCCTCTTTAAGATGTTCAAAGGCCTTAGTTGCTTCAGGAGTCCATGAAAATGCATCTTTCTTCAATAATGTTGGTAGAGGTGCTGCTATTCTCCCATAATTCTTAACAAACTTGCGATAATACCCTGTTAACCCGAGAAATCCTCGCAACTGCTTTATGGTTGTGGGAACTTTCCATTCCTTAATGGCTTTAATTTTGTTAGGGTCTACTTTAACACCCTCGTGAGATACAATATGACCCAGATATTCCACCTCTTGTACTCAAAAGAAACATTTGGATGCTTTTGCATATAATTGTTTCTCCTGCAATAGTTTGAGCACCCTGTCAACATGTTCAACATGATCCTTCCAAGACTTGATATAGATTAGTATATCATCAAAAAATACTAGCACAAATTTTCTAAGGAAGGGTTTGAAAATGGAATTCATCAACCCTTGAAATGTAGAAGGTGCATTGGTAAGGCCAAAAGGCATGACCAAAAATTTATAATGACCCTCATGAGTTCGAAATGTTGTTTTTGGAATATCTTCAGTCTTCATTCTAATTTGATGATATCCTGAATGAAGATCCAACTTGGTAAAATGAATTGCTCCATGTAATTCATCCAATAATTCATCAATCACAGGAATGGGAAATTTATCTTTAATGGTGAGCTTATTGAGCTCCCTATAATCCGAACACATTTGCCATGATCCATCCTTCTTGTGTACCAATACTACAGGAGCAGAGAAAGAACTTTGACTAGGTTGAATTATACCCGCCTCTAACATTTCTGCAATCATACGTTCAATTTCGCTCTTTTGGACGTAAGGATATCTATAAGGCCTGATGTTTGGAGGGACACTTCCTAGAATCAAATGAATAGCATGATCATGATCACGAATAGGTGGGAATCCTTTGGGAGTTTCAAACACCTTGGAATGATTGTCCAAGACTTGTTGGAGATCTGCAGAAATAGATGATTTTGATGTTGGAACTTCTAGTGAGCATACTTGTGCAATTACGCCTCATTGTTCTTTCTTTAGAAGCTTTGTCATGACATTAGAGCTTATTATCTTTCCTGGCTTCCTTGCAATACCCCGTAATTCGACTTCCTTTCCTTCTGAAAAAAATTTCAAGAAAATTTCTTGAAAATTAAAAGCTACCGTCCCCAAAGATTGTAAACATTGTACTCCTAGTACAACATCAGCACCTCCCATAGGAATGGAAAGCATTGGACTAGTCAATACATATTCCCCCATGGTTAGCTTGATATTATGGCATTTTCCAGAGCAATTTATAATTCCTCCATTTGCAACCATCACTTGACATTCTGGTGCTGGGTATAGGAAACAATTTAATTCCTTGGCTACCTTACAATGAATAAAATTATGGGTGCTTCCTGAATCAATCAACACTATTACCTTTCTCTTCTTGATTTGTCCTTTTATCTTGAGAGTTTGAGGAGTGGTAATTCCTGCCAGTGCATTACACGATATGGTTGGGTTCATTTCTTCCTCTTCTGGGGCTGGTTCCTGGTGTATATCCTCTTCTTGTTCATTTTCTTCTTCCTCTTCACAATCTATGTAAAATAATTTCTTCTAAGCACACTTATGACCTTTAGTGTATTTGCTATCACAACTGTAGCAAAGCCCTTTTGCTCTTTTTTCTTCCAATTGTTGTGGTGTCAACCTTGTAGGTTGTGGAAATCTAGGCGTAGCAACACTTCCTTCTTTATAGAATTGAGTGGTAGGCTTCCTTGTCGCCATAATTTTACATTCAACTTTTCTTGCCAACCTGAATGCCTTCTCAAATGAATCAGGTTCCAAAACGCGAACTTCATGTTGGATGTTATCCTTTAAAGTGCCTAGGAAGAGATCAATCCTGT
The DNA here is from genome assembly GCA_034641835.2 of Pinus albicaulis. Classification (NCBI taxonomy): domain Eukaryota; kingdom Viridiplantae; phylum Streptophyta; class Pinopsida; order Pinales; family Pinaceae; genus Pinus; species Pinus albicaulis. Next base: position 947,011,506 of record CM076577.1, read on the forward strand.
GTTCCTCTGTAAGATCAGTTACCCTTATATTCAATTTTTGGAAGTCCTCAATGTGCTGCCCCACTAAACCCTTTTGTTTGAGATTTATCCATTGGGTAAAGAAGGTGTTGCTCTTTGTATCCTCATAATGTGCTATCATTTCCTCCGTAAAAATTGACCAAGTGACAATTTTTTTACGGGAGCAAAGCCATCGATACCATACAAATGTATTTTGTTCTAAATGTAATGTTGCAATGCATACCTTTTATGTGTTTTGCACGTTATGGAGATCAAAATATTGCTCCATCTGTAGTATCCATGTTACAGGATCCTTTCCATCAAACTTCCTCATATCCATTTTTGGAATATGGTGGTTCTTCCCGCCAACATTAGAGTTTATGAAATCACGATTGACATTTATTTTGTTCTCATCATGAGGTTCTTCTACTATCTTTTCACCATTAGGAAACATTTCTTGTATCAACTTTGTCAAACCTTCGATGTCTTTTTTTAGATCATTATTCATGTTTTCCATGTTGTCTTTCATGTCATCCATCTTAGCTTCCATGCCATCCATCTTAGCTTCCACGCCTTTCTTCAAACCGTTCATCTTCACTTCAGGGCCTTTCTTAAAAACTTCCATTTCATTTTTTGTTGCTCTTTGCGAGAGTGAAATTTGTTGCACTTGCTCTTGTAATTTTGATAGATCTGTTGCAATTCTTCATCTTCATGAGTCATAGTAGAGCCTTCTGAAGGCTTAATGGGTGTTGAATTATTTTTATGGGGCATATTTTAGAACCCAATAATGATATATATTCTACAATATGCCCTTGGAATCAATTCAAATTGATTCTTCAAACAAGACTTATGCAATTCGCAAAAAACGATACACACCTTTTTCTTGCTTTTGACGAGCTCGATATTGAAATTGGACTATCTCTGTAATTGAAGCACTTCAATATTTTAATTTTGATACTAATGTATCCCTCTAAATTATCTTTCGAATGCCACAGGTCTGACTTGATTTGGATTCTCCAAGACAATGTTGTGTCCAATCTCCCACAATGACCTAATTATGGACTGGTTCAATATAGGGAACTTGAACGACTTTCCACATGTCACTGTTTCATCCTTTGGCTCTGAAATTGATATCCAAGAAACTAAAGTCCGTGTACTAGCGACCACTTTTTACAGCACTCCAATCTGATGCTCAGAGAGAGAGTTATGAATATTTTCCCACGATCACCTCTTTGAGATGAAATTCATGAGCCTGAAAAAGCACTACCTTCCACAGATCATATCTCCAAAAATGTTGTGAGCCAAGATCTGAAATTGTTTGAAAATGTTCCTCAGGATTTCAGCTTTGCACTCTATGAATTTCAGCTTCTGAGACTTCGTAGAAAAACATTTATAGCGCAAATTCCACAATGACCTGTTTAGGAGCCTGAAAAAAGACCTAACTTCCACAGATCATATCTCTGAAAATATTGTGAACCAAGCTCTAAAATTTTTAGAAGATCTTCCTCAGGATTTCGGCTTCGCACCCTAAAAATTTTAGCTTATAAAACTTCGTAGAAATGAATTTATAGCAAAAATTCCACGATGACCTATTTGGAGCAGCGAAACCCTAGAATCCAAAGCTGTGATACCAAATCTTGTGTAACGAGCTCCAAAAATAGAAGAAAAGAGATATCAACGCCTTAGAAATAAGCCACTTCAAGGCGGAAACCTCCAATACGTTACATAAATGAACAATTCTTGGATGATACAATTTACAAAACCTCCTTTCTATATATAGGAGTCCATGTGGCCATAATGTAATCCTAGTGGGCCACAATGTAATCCTAGCCAACCTAACAATAATGATTTAAGGGCAAAATAATAACAAAATGGGGGTTACAAGGGTACAATAATAACAATAATGGGGTTACACTAATAACAATAAGGGACTATACTAGTAATATAGGGACCTAACAATCTAATGCAACTCAAGACATTATGTATACAAAAAAGCCATTTTGTTTGTCTAAACTAGCTAAAAATAAAGCAAGATGACAACCAATTTTTTGTTTTTGTATAATTAAGGTATCCTTCAAAAATGGAGATGATGTTTGTGCACCATAAAACAAGGATGAGTTTCCATGTATTAGTAAATGTGATCCCCTTTTCCTAATTTGTTATTGAAATAATGAAACATGCATGTCTTCCCTCTCTCCCCTCCCCATGTGCACGTCGCCATGATGAACACTAGCAGATTCACTTCATGATCATGAATTTAGGATAATTTGATATGCATTCGCGAGGATGAAGTGTGACACCTATCCATTTAGAAAAATGATTTTCACTACAAATATCTATGTTAAGTTACAATATCAAAATCAATTGGGTGTAGTAAATGATAAGAATGATATTGTGGTAGGATAGCCATAGGCTTGTTGGGGTATTGCCAATTAGGGGAATTTTGAAGTCTAAAATGGGCCTCCTAAGAAAAATGTACAACCAAAATAAAATTTATAAGAACCAATAGGATTCAAGATGATTATGTTAGCCATGGGGGATGATTCACCATTTTTGGAGTAAAAAAATAAAAATATTAAAAAATAATAAAATAATAAAACTGCTTTTTCAACTCATATTTTCAACTTATATCCCTAAGGTTTTACTCAAATTTTGAGTGAGAGTACTCGTTGGATGAAAAATTTAATTCCTCATCCAAGGAGTACCCATGTTGCATACTTTCGATGGAACCTGCTACACGAAAAATGAGAAATACATGAAAAAACGTGATTACAATCATGTTTTTTTATGGATTTCTCATTTTTTATGTAGCATGTTCTATCGAAAGTATGCAACATGGGTACTCCTTGGACGAGGAATCAAATTCTGCATCCAATGAGTGTTTTCGCTCAAAATTTGAGTAAAACCATAAGGAGATAAGTTGAAAATACGAGTTGAAAAATAGTTTTTTCTTTTTTTCCCTCTAAAATTTGATGATGTAATATAATCTTATTTTATTATTTCTACTATTATTTTATAATTTCTTTAGGAGGCCCATTTTAGACCTCAAAATCCCTGTATGAAAATGGAGTATGAGATCACTCCAGTATAAGGTTATGCTATCTAATTATCAATGCACATATTATCACAATGTCAAAGCTTGTATATTATCAAAGAGAAAAACTTTCAAGATGCATGAGTTTGAAGTGATCTTAGTAATCATGTGTGGAGACTTTGTCTCCATGTTATGAATAATAGGTCAGTAATAAGATAATTTTAGTGATCTCTTTTTTATTTTCCCATAGTGGAGAAACCTCCATAATCTCTTTGGTCTAGATCCCTAGACATTCATAAATGACCCATCATTTGCTACCAAGGGGTCCATCACCTTTTTACCTTTCACCCAACTTGAGGGTGAAAATATAAAAATTGGTAATATTTTTTCTTGTTTTTACAAAGGAATCTACAAAATTTTATGTTTCTTTAACTTCCACGCCTCTAAACTCATATTTCATATGAGAATCCCACTTTTAAGTAAGAGCAAGTTTTAAAAATAATTGCCTTACCTCCATAGGTGTTCGTGTTTATAATTTTTATGAACATATGGTGGAATGATTTGTTGTTTATCGAGCACATGTACTTTTAAAAATTTAGGCAAGGAGAATGAGTGATCTATTTGGGAATCTACTTTTTCAGAGATGATTATTCATTAAGGGATTTTGGGGGGGGGGGGATATATGCTTGCAATTTACAGGGATTGCAACAATGTGGAGAGTGTATTATGTCACATTTTTCAATTTAAGCATTGTTTTTATTATTATTTATTGAAATTAAAGTAAAAAAAAAAAAAAAACGACGTCATAAACAAAACTAACAATAACAGTGAAATTTTCTCAACAAGAGAGATCTTATTCTTAGATTTCGTCCATGTTCAAACAAACAATAGAATCCCATGTTTATAGTAATGGGAAAGATAAAACATATAACTAAAACAACCAATTACAACCGATGAAAAGGACACCTAAGTGGGTTTACAACTCACACTTGCATTGGAAAACAACACTTTCTAAAAGAATGCACTAGAACAATACATTTCTCCCATTAACTCTAACACTCCCCCTTAATGAAGAAGTGGATTCTATCAACACCTAACTTCTCTTAATAATCCATTAGTTGATGTCTTCACCAATATGTTTCTCTCTACAACACATTATTTGAAGAACCTCTTGATTAGCAAAGTCTACATTTGGTCCAACTTGAATTTTTTATCGTGCTTCTATAATATGTTGAAATCTATACAAAGAAGAAACCATCTACCAGAATGCATGGGTAACCAACTATTGCAACCATTGGTCTAGTGGGATTTCCTTAATGGACATGGTTCATTCAAACATTTTTCCATCACATTTATTCATACATGTACCTTTGACTACCTCCACATCATCATTATCCCAGGTTTACCTCGGCTTATACATAACCACACTATGGTATTACACCTGTTATCACCCATAAAGTTGTGAAACATTACCAAAAATGGTCATATAGTTCACTCATCAAAAGGATAAGGTCTCCTTAGCCATTTCAAGTTGGTATAGGAAAATTTTATTTTTTACATTTTTAACCTATCCTAAGTCTCACGGTCACCTCCATTTATGTCATTTCATGTCCCATCAGTCCTCATATGGTGTCAGTTTTAATTCCCCATGTATTTAAAATAAAAAAGGTCGCTTTTATCAATTTTAAAAATTTTCATATCATTTTATAGAGGAAAACAACAGTTTTGCCTAATAGTTTCGTAGCGAATCTGTTAGAGGTTAAACTAACTTTGCTATGAAAATATGTTTTCTAACCTGTCTTGTCAAATTCGCTATGAAGTGTCACTCTATGATTGGAGGAGTGAGGGTGGAGGTCATTCGAGTCTGTTATGGTTAATTCAAAGGTACATAGCTGTGTCTGAGGTCATCATTACCTTTTTGGGTATGTATGTGTCATGATTTAAGCATGAGTTGTTAGTTAAAACCATAAAACCTTACCTCAATTAGCCTTTTTTCATATTGTGCTTTATATTTGCATGTAAGTCGAACCCTGGAGAGCTGCTTCATCTAGCCAAGCAGGTTGCTAGCAATTTGAAATTTGCAGGTGTCATCAAGCAATAGAGGCTGTGAAGATATAAAGAACCCATGGCTGCAAGAAGGAAAACAAACAAAGGTGGTCATTGCCACAAGTATGAGCCCATGGACATGAATTTACTTAATGAAGACCCAACTGCCATGGAGGTTTTGAGAAGAACTAGTTCCTTACAATTTTGTCAGAGGTTGCAGGGATTTCATCTACAGGTTTCCAAGGTTTTTTCCATCAGCTTCACAGGAAAAACTTCAAAGGTTGGAATTCTGAACCTTACAGTGACACCAGACAACATTTCATCAGCAACAGGAATCCCTAGAGGAGGAGAACAATGGTTTAAAGGCATCAAATTCACAATGCAAGACCGCAAAGAGTTCATTAAGTAAGAGAAAATTGAATTTGACTTGACAAATGCCATCCCTAGGACTTTCATGAAGGAAAATTATTCAAAGTTGTTGATGGTCATTCAAAAGTATTTCACTTGTGAAGGAAGGTTTCACATGGTCTACTCCTATTATCTCAGGCTTCTTCTGCATTTTGTCGGTAAGAGGTCACTTGAATTACCTTTTTATTTATACAGAAGTCTAGGGAAAATGTCAGATAAGGTTCAAATCAAAACAGAGGGAAATGAAACTTCTCTTTTTCATCATGGTTTAATTAATCTTTTGGTGTTAGAGGAATTGAGGAGGTTAGACAGAGATTGGACTTCCTTCTTGTTCATGAGTGGTTATGAAATTGATACTCTCACTCCTAAGAAAGCTTCCAAACCTAGAAACATTTCATCACCAGTTGTGGCAGAGGAATTTGAAGAAGGGAATAGATCATCTCCTCCAGAACCAGTGGGCATGGAAGCAGAAAATTTGCAGAAGATTGACACACCTAAAACAACACCTGCAAAACAGAAGAAGACAACAACAAACAAGGCAACAAGAGAGTTACTAGGAGTGAGACATTGGCTAAAGGAAACTTGGAGGATATCTTGCATGCAAATGACATTGAAGAATCACCCATTGTCCAAGCTGAAGACATTGAAGATGGAGGAAGAAAGATGAAGAAAGGTAATACTGCTAAAAAACTAGATTTTGCAGGTGATGATGCTCGTTTCATTTTTCGACCTAGAAAGCCAATAACCAGACATGCAATGAAGGTCATGGAAATCAGAAAAGAGACTAAGAAAATTAATGAAACTGCTCAGCCACCAAGAATCATATATTTGTCTTCACCCGCAAAAGAAGAAATGGTTATCAAACAAAGAAAGGGGAAAGAGAAAATTATTGAAAAATTAGAAAATGAAATTCTTAAAGAGAAGTTAAAAGAGGCAGGTAAAGAGATATGAGTTTTGAAGCAAGAGGCAAAGAAACATAAAGCTGAGAAGGTCCATTTTGAGCAAATGAGGAAAATCTGGGAAGATCAAGTCATAAGTGTTTCAAAAAACTTGGACAACACAGAAAAATTGATAAAGTGGACTCAACCACTAAGAGGAGAAGTCAAACACATAAAAAAGATAAACTTGCACCTGAAATGCAAGAACAAGGCATTAAAGGACAAAGTGAAATATCTTCAGGAGCAATTGGATTTGATTCATGTGGAGTTGGAAAAGAAAGGATTGAAAATGATAGTGGTAGAAAAGTCTATTAGTCAACTGATTGTAAATGAGGAGGAAACACCACAATAGTAATAAGTTGAAATGGAATATATTTTAGGAGGTTCATAACATGTAGAGAACCCAAATTTTGCTGCTAGAGGACAATTTTTGAAAACCATCTTGAAAACAACATTTTCTGGTATTTTACACAGTTTTGTAGCGTACCTCAGGCTTGAGGCCAGAAATACGCTACAAAAATTCCTGTAGGTGATTTTTTGCTTTAAAACTAAGTTTTGGCATGTTTTATGGAGGGAGATCGATGGTTTGCAAGGTTTCATGACATAATGAAAGTGTTGGAACAACAAAGAAGTGAAAGAGATAGGTAGAAAAGTAATTTATCCTACGCTACTAAAACTCGCTATGAAATTGTCTATGACTGCCTTGTTTTTGTAGCGAGTGATTTTTGAAGAATTTTGAGCATCTCAACAACACATCAGCAAGATAGAGACCTACAACATGTCAGTGGACTTTATCAACATAAATTTATGAATCAAAGGGAGTGCTATACAACCATTTCATCAGTCATAAAAATGTTAAAGATGAAGGTCATCCATTCTTAAAAAGAAGGATTATGTTTCACAAATCTAGGGGCGCTTTAAAGATGTAAAGTGGTGGTGAAATTGGTGATTTGTCCTTCGAGCATGTGACATTCATTATGTAACCGTTATGTAACTGTTTCACTGATAGGATAAATGAATGTAATAAATAGGAGATCGAGTCCTATTAGGAGTTTGTTTTCTTTAAGATTAGTTGTCATTTTTCTGTTTCAAGTTAGTGGTTTCAGTTATGATAGGTGTCAGAGTAGAATTCGAGGATCTAGCCAGCCATGCAGGTCATATACATTGTAAAGAATGTCTATTTATAGACAAAACATAGAATAGCAAGAGGTTGGAGAATATTGCACCAAATTGCTGCTTGCATGTTTTATCCACTATCAGTAAATACAAAGTGACCATTAGTAACACTTGGAAACCCTTGATACATCAAAACCTATCAAGACATTAAAATCTACAACCAAAATAAACCTGGTACAAATTCATCATGTCTCCCTTATAAAAATAAATAAATATTTTAATAATAATAATAATAAAATAATTATAGTCAATTACAAATATATAAATGCAACAAATGCAATATATTATTTAATTTAAAATAAAATAAATAAATAAATAAATAAATAAATAAATAAAATAAAATAAATCAAAATAAGTAAATAAATTAATAAATAAATGATCAAATAATAACAATTTTACATACTATACAACATTTACATAATTTAAAATAAACATATCGAATTAAACAAATTTTACAAAGCATACAATACATATATAATCTTAAACAAACATACTAAATTAAACAAATTAAATAATTAACTAAATTATATATTTAAATATATCTTCTAAATTTTTTTTTAAACATTTCCACTAATTAATTAATTATGGTCTTATTTGTCATCCTATTTAAGACTTGGGAAAAAAAAAAAAAAACTTATTAAATTAAGCAATTAAATTATAGATTATTGCATTATATAGGTTACTTTAAACATATAATCTAGTTTAATAATAATAATAATAATAATAAATATATAAATAAATAAATAAAAAAATAAAAAATAAAAAATAAATAAATAAATAAATAAAAAATAAAAAAAAAAAGAAAAAAAGAAAAAAAAAAGAATAAAAGAAAAAGAAAAGAAAAAAAGAAAAAGAAAAAGAAAAAGAAAATAATAATAATAATAATATAAATAAATAATAAATTAAATTAATTCTTCCAATTGTTGTCATCATAAAGCTGACCTTTCATGAACTCCTCATCTTGCACTATATATACCTCTATTCTTTGCCCTAATTTCTCTTCTTTTCAAAGATCTTTGGGCGTCTACCCCTGATGATGGACTCACTTAGACAGTCCGAAACATTGGGTGATTACAAAAATCAGTAACATGTTATTCCTCTCTTCTATAAACTATCTCGCCTGTATGGATTCTCTCTTTAAATACAAAGTGACATTCTACTTCCAGACCTGAGATTCTCATGAGGTTTTTGATGTGTTATTTATCTGTATCTCTATTTTTAATCACTTACAGTAGATTTCATCTCTAATTACTCAGAACTCATAATATTATGCTCTGAATTCCTTTAGTGGTGAAATGACTGTGTTTTCCTATGTTATGTGTGTGAATTATCTCCGTTGAAAACCTCTATCTGCCTCAGCTACCATGTGAAGAACCATTGTCACTAAGATTAGCAAGCCTTCATTTTTCAACCTGCAATCATACAAAAACAAGTTAAAATTCCATAGAGTTAGCCATCTAGTACTATCCTTATTCAAAATCATAAACCCCCATTGCGAGAGCCCTCTCAAATTTAAGAGGCTAATCTTTAGTTAGAAGTGGTTTGAAAGAGTTACATTGAGTTGATTGATGAGCAACCAATCAAGATCAATTTGGTGATAAAATTTTGGTGCATCTGCCGGGAGCCTAAAGACATATTTCCCGAAGTTTTTTTTGAAATATTGAAGCTGAACTCTTGGAGATAGCAGGAGCTCAAAATTTTTTCGAGGCTGCAACTACGTGACTCCATTTCAAAATTTTCATGTTTAAAGGTGGCTTCGAGAAGGAGATACACGAGGAGCAATCCCGATCCTAACCCACCTGCTATTGTGGATAATCCAAACACAATTTCCAGAGGCATTCAAGGCAGCTCTTCAAAATCAGGTACTCCATGACATTCAAGAGCTTTGTCCTCTAAAATTTTAAGAAGTCATGAAGATAAGAAGTTTGATGATAAAATTTAGGAAGTTTTATTTAGGTCTGAGAATGAAAATGAATTGAATAAGATTGTTATAGACCTGCAAAGAAGAGGTATTGATACCTCAGCCTTAGTGACCCAAAAAGATAGAGAATAATTCTGGGAGGTAGTCACATTATAGTTATTGTTAGAGAGGTAATCTTTTGATAAGTTAAAGTAATTAGATCCTTTTGAATTCTTGCTTAGAAGGAAATCTAGTATTCCTTTACCTGATTGGAGCTCATTTGTAATTGGACTACAAAGACCAACTACACCACCTCCTAACGCTTCATCTTCTACTACTGTTGTTCCTATAAATACCACAGTCCCTGTTATCATGGCTAGAAATGTTCCACCTCCACCTGCTACTGCACCTGCTAGATATGCTCCACTTGTTCTCCTAGCTATCCTTAATGCCCTCCCAAGTAAATACTCTGCTAGGATTAAAACTTGGGGAAGTGATGAAGAAATTACAACCGAGGAAAATGAAGACCAATTCAATGACTTCATAGACAGAGAGGAGGTAGACCATGAAGATGTCAAAATGAGACTATTTGCTCAAAGTTTCACTGGTGAGGTCATAAAATGGTTTAAAGCCTTAGCTCCAAGAATCTTGCATAATTGGAATGAGTTTGAGGATAGTTTCTTAAGAAAGTGGGGAAATAGAAAAAACCCTGTGCATGCCCTCACTGAATACAATAGTCTAAAAAGAGTTGTAGATGAAACTGTCCCAAATTTCTCCAAGAGATTTAAGAAAGTCTATGATTCTATCCCTGATCATCTTAAACTTCCACCAGGAGCTACTCAATTGCACTATGCTGAGGCATTTGACTATGAATTCTCTATCCTTCTTAGAGAAAGAGAATCCCCTTCACTAGCATAAATGCAGAATGATGCTGTGAAGGTAGAAGTAAATATGATAGTAGCTAAGAAGTCTAATATGGGTAAAACCAAACTAAAAGAAGAAGAAAATCCTTCCACCTCAGATGATAAATTTGATTCTATGATGAAGACAATGGAAAAAATCATGGATAGGATTTCCCTTGGAAATGCTTTTGCACCTCCTACACAACAAGAGCCATAATTTAGAAATCCACAGTTTAGAAGGCCTCAAAATTAGCAAAGACCAAGAGAAAACAGAAATCATCCTGACCCTCAAGTAATGCCTCCTTTTCAGCAAAATTTAGTTGATGAAGATGAAGATTAGCGTGAGATTCCAGAAGACTCCATTCATTGCCTATATGAAAACATGTTTGGAATTTTTTTGACCAAATAAGAGCATGATGAGTCTGATCATGATGTAAACAAGGGTGAGGAACCATCTAACTATCTTAAAGTCTATCAACATGCAATCTGTGAGATGCAGAAGCAATACAACCTCAGAAACAGAAATTTCCCTATTACTGCAAATAAAACACATCCCAAGAAAGATGCTCCTAAAGCATCTGAGGTTAGAAAAGATCCACCACTTCCTCCCCCTGTCAAAGAGAGTGAAAATATTACTTTTGTTTTTAGTTTGGAGAATGAGATTTCCAAAATCAAGATCACAGTCCCTTTTGGAGAAATTCTTAAGGTGAATGAGTACAGAATTAAAATTGTAAAAATGTTGAATTCTCAACCAGGAGCTGCAAATATCCTTAATGTACAAGAAGACCATCCTACCATCTACTTGGGACCAAGATTGGAAGATGAGCAGAATGAAGCAGTACCTCCTTTCTATGTCAGCCTTAGTATCCATGATATGACCTTACACAACGCCATGTTGGATTCAGGGGCTTCTCATAACCTCATGCCTAAAGTGATTATGGAGAGGATGGGTTTGCAAATCACTAGGCCATATAAGGATTTGTTTTCTTTTGATTCTAAAAGAGTTCAATGCATATAATTGATAAAGGATGTTGTTGTTGGCTTAACACAAGTCCCTGCCAAGACAGTGGTAACGGAAATTGTGGTAGCAATATTCCACCCAAATTTGGCATGCTTTTATCCAGATCTTAGGCAGCGAAGATCAAAGGCACCATGCAAATGGACTTGACATATGCCACCATTCCTGTTTTTGGTGAGAAAAGAAGACTGTATAGAGAGACTAGGATGGCTTATATGGTAAGAAGCAAGGATAAACCTAAGAATTTTCCAATTCATTTTGTTGAAATTGAATTAGGATCAACAATTATTTTCAATGAGCTAACTGATGAAGTAGAAGATGCAAGGAAAGCGGAAATTGAAGAAGTTTAAAATCAGGAAATCACAAAAGAAAAAGCAGAGGGCTGGTGGTTGTTGCACTTTGATGGATCTGATGGTACAGAGGGGGCTGGAGCAGGGATTTGGATCACAAATCCTAATGATGAAAGTAAGTTCTATTATTTCAAGCTGAAATTTGATTGTACAAAAAACATGGCTAAATATGAATCTCTGTTTTTGGGTTTGGAAATTTTGAAAATATTGGGTGCCCAAAAAATTTCAGTTTGTGGAGATTCTGAATTGGTAATTAAATAAGATGAAGGAATATATCAAACCAAGGATGTGATAATGAGAGCTTACAGAAATCTGATCATGGAGATGTTAGAAAAATTTCAAGAATATTCGTTTATTGTGAAAACTAGGGATCAAAACTCAGTAGCTGATTCCATAGATGTTTCTACAAGTCTGTTTTTTATCCCTACACATTCCACTGAGAAGTATGAGGTTGAATTTTGTCATAGGTCTGCTATCCCAGAAAACATCATCCATTGGAAAGTGTTTGAAGATGACCAACAAGTCAAAAATTTCATAGAGTTGAAAGAGGAGTTTGAAAGCACACAAGTAGATCAACAAAACATGCTTGCTGAAATTAAGGGTAATTTTGAATTTTTGCAGTTGAAGAATAATTGTATACCCAAGGGTCTTATTCCACTTGAAAATATTTTTGACCAAAATGATTTGTTCAAATCTCCTAGAATGGAGGTTGATGATGAAGAGGTATAGAGTGTTAATCTTGGTACAGTAGCAATGCCTAAAATGATAAAGCTTTCTAAGTTTCTTTCTGTAGAGACGAAACAGAAATATATTGAGATGATGAAAAAGTACATTGATGTTTTTGCATGGAGTTATGCTGATTTGAAGAAATATGATCCTACTATTACTCAACATACTATTCCTATTAAAGAAAATGAGAAACCTTTCAAACAGAAATTGAGAAGGATTAATCCATTGCTCATGCCTCTGATTGAGAAGGAAATTAAGAAGCTTTTTGATGCAACAATTATTGTTCCTATCAGATTCTCAAAATGTCTTGCTAACTTGGTACCGGTTAGGAGAAAGAGTGGAGAGATCAGAATCTGCATTGACTTCAGAAACTTGAACAAGGCTTCTTTGAACGACAATTACCCTCTTCCTAATATGGATCAAATTCTGCAGAATATTGTTGGTTCCCAAAGGATTTCTATGCTGGATGGTTCTTCAAGATATAATCAGATACTAGTACACCCACAAGACCAAGAGAAAACTACTTTTACTACACCATGGGGGACATTCATGTATGCCAGGATGCCCTTTGGTTTGATGAATGCAAGAGCGACCTTTCAAAGAGAAATGGACATTGCCTTTGCTGAGGAGAAGGATAAGTTGGTGGTTGTCTATCTAGTTGACATAACTGTATTTTCAAGAAGAGAGGAAGACCGCTTGAAGCATCTGGACAAAGTTTTACTGAAGTGTAGGAGATTTGGTATTTCTCTTAATCCCACTTAATGTATTTTTACTTTAAATTATGGAAAGTTTCTTGGGCATATTATATCAAAATATGGGATAAAGATTGATCCAAATAGAGTAAATGCCATTCAGAAAGTTGACCTGCCAAGGAACAAAAAGGAAATTCAGTCTTTCCTTGGGAGAGTAAATTATGTTAGAAGGTTTATCCCCAACTTTTCTGAGATTGTCAAAGATATAACCAAGATGATGAAGAAAGGAGCTGATATTAAATGGATAGTTGAAGCAAAGTAGTCATTTGAAGAAATTAAGAAATCACTCACTCAGGCCCCAGTATTGATTAGCACATATTTTTCAAAATAATTTCTGTTTTTTACATTTACATCTGAAAACACCATTGCTGGAGTTTTACTACAGAAAGGACAACAAGGTACAGAGCAACCCATTTCATTCTTTAGCAGAACCCTTGCTAACTCAGAGCTGAAGTATAATATTTTAGAAAAATATGCATATGCTTTGATCAAAGCCATTAAATATTTCAGAATCTATATTCTGCATTCTCATGTCATAGCTTTTATGCCTAATACTGTGGTAAAGGACATCTTGACTCAAGCTGATCCTGATGGCAAGAGAGGGAAGTGGATGGCTAATTTGCTGGAGTATGATATAGAAATCAGACCTACAAAATTGGTGAAAGGATAGGGGCTAGCAAAGCTAATGGCAGAATCCAATTTTGACTGTCTTGATATGAATTTTATTGTATAAATTTCAGAATTATCAGATGAAGATGAAAAATTGATTCCTATTGAAGAGAAGTACATTCTATCTGACTGGTACAAAGACACTCTCTTTGTCTTGCATCATCATAGAGCTCATGCTGAATTGACTAAATCTAAAGCAAGGTCTGTGAAGCTGAAATCTTTGAGGTACTGCATTATAGATAAAAATATGTATTGATAAGATACTAGTGGGATTATTTTTAATTGTTTGCTGGAAGAGGAAGCTGAAAAGGTGATTGAAGAGTTTCATAAAGGAGATTGTGGAGGACATCACTATTGGAAGGCCACAACAAACAAAATTCTCAGAGCAGGGTACTACTGGCCCACCATGTTCAAATATGTTTACAAGAAGATAGCTGCCTGCCATGAATGTCAGATTTTTGATGGTAAGAAAAAGCTAGTTCCTTTACCCTTAATGCCAATTTATGTTGAGGTGCCATTACAATAGTGGGGGCTAGATTTTATTGGTGAAATACAACCATCATCTTCAGGGTAGCATTGATGGATCCTGACAGCAACAGATTATTTCACCAAGTGGATTGAAGCAATCCCAACAAGGTAGCCAAATGATTTAGTCATCATCTAGTTCTTAGAGAATAACATATTGTCCAGGTTTGGCTGTCCTATGAATATTATTATTGACAATGCATAAGCTTTTAAATCCAAAAGGTTGATTAGATTTTGTCATCAGTATCACATTACACTTTGACACTCTACTGATTATTACCCATAGGGTAATGGTCTTGCTGAATCTTCTAACAAAAGCATTATGATAATTATAAAGAAGGTGCTGCAGGAAAAAAAAAGATCATGGCATCTGAAGCTGAAGTATGCTCCGTGGGCTGATAGAGTATGCACAAAAAATCAATTGGTACTTCACCTTATGAGTTAGTATATGGAGCTGAAGCTATTTTTCCTACATCCTTGGGAGTGCATGTTATGAATTTGCTGCAAAGAATAAAATAGGAGCCTAATGCTATTCAGAGAAAGATAAACCAGCTAATATCTCTACAGTAAAAAAGGGAGGAAGTATACAACAACCATCAGCTGTCACAAAACAAAATAAATAAGACATTTGAAGAAAATTTTCAAATTCAAGATGTGGTGTTGAAGCTGGAGGCCAAAATTGAAGAAAAGGGGAAACTTGGGAAGTTTGATAATATCTAGAAATGACCATTCATAGTAGCAACATTCCATGGAAACAACACTTATCTACTGCAGGAAATGGATGGACAACCTTGTGCTGGAGGGCTTGTCAATGGCAGGTTTCTAAAGCACTATTCCTATTAAGTTCTACTAAATTTTCACTCCATTGTATATATTCCATTTTATTATGCTTTTTTGCTAATAAAGATAGGCTGATCATCAAACTTGATCTCGAGGTTAAGGCCATTAGAGTTTGAAGAAGGCTTGGCAAATTTTAGAGTTTTTATTTAAGAAAAATATGGATGGCACTGGAACTACAGGTTCTTTGGTGTACCACAGGGGCACACCATCCCAATTAGAGCCACTGTTATCACCCATAAAGTTGTGAAACATTACCAAACATGGTCATATATTTCACTCATCAAAATGATAAGGTCTCCTTAGCCATTTCAAGCTGGTATAGGAAAATTTTATTTTTTACATTTTTAACCTATCTTAAGTCTTATGGTCACCTCCATTTATGTCATTTCATGTCCCATCAGTCTTCATACAGTGTCAGTTTTCATTCCCCATGCATTTAAAATAAAAAATGGCGCTTTTGTCAGTTTTTCAAATTTTCGTAGCGTTTTATACAGGAAAACAACAATTTTCGCTACGAAACTGCCTAATAGTTTCATAGCGAATCTGTCAGAGGTTAAACTAACTTAGCTACGAAAATCTGTTTTCTACCCTGTGTTGTCAAATTCACTATGAAGTGTCACTCTATGATTGGACAAGTTAGGGTGGAGGTCATTCGAGTTTGTTATGGTTAATTAAAAGGTACATAGACGTGTCTAAGGTCATCATTACCTTTTTGGGTATGTATGTGTCATGATCGAAGCACGATCTGTCAGTTAAAACCATGAAACCTTACCTCAATTAGACTTTTTTCATATTGTGCTTTATATTTTCATGTAAGTCGAACCCTGGAGAGCCGTCTATCGGTTTCGTTATAGGTTACGCATTTGAACTTTGTGTTAGAGTCAGCCTTTGCAGCCTTCCTCCAGTGATCAAACATGCTCTTTCAAAGTGATTTTAAAGTGTCAAGGTCAAATTTTGTCATTTCAAAGAGTTTTCAAGCAAAATTTGGTCACTAGGCATTAGGTCTAGGGTTTGCTTTCACTTCTTCCAAAGTTGTCCAAATGTCAGTCCATGTCACCATTCAGCTGAGTGTATCATCATTCAGGGGGTTTCCATCATCATGTCAAGTTCCATTGAGTCATTTTACACCTTGTTCATGCTTCAGTTGTGCCTTGGTAAGGTCCATTTCCCTCTCCTAGGGTTTTGGAGGTAATTTCTCTTGGATGGTCAAATCATCGGCAAAACTTGTATCCTGATGTTCACACACCTTCCCCTATCCTTAACATACCTTATTAAACACTTCCCATCACTGAGATCCCCCAAATTCCTCATTTTTGCACAAACCCTAGTTTCTTGCCACAACTTGGCAATTTTCTAGGCTAGGCCTGTGTTTTGCCCTTTTGGACCCCTTCCCCTCACTCAATCTCTGAGATTCCACTTTCCCCTACTTCCTATCATCCCTCCCTACTTCCAAAAATTTCCTAGCATGGTTGGCTAGATGACTTGCATGATGAGTCAAATGATAACTAGACACAAAGATCTTTCCAATGAGCTATCATGAGCTCAATTTGGAGTTGAGGAAGACCTTCAAAAGTTGACTGCAACAACGCTCTGCCTTGAGGTAGCCTCATTCTGCTCATTTTGACTAGTGTTGGGAGATTTGGTTTTTGACAGGGTAAATGAAATCCAAATTGCATAATTCCACTTTTGTTGGAAAGTAGACTCCAAGAGCTT
Source organism: Pinus albicaulis (assembly GCA_034641835.2). Taxonomy (NCBI): domain Eukaryota; kingdom Viridiplantae; phylum Streptophyta; class Pinopsida; order Pinales; family Pinaceae; genus Pinus; species Pinus albicaulis. The sequence continues at coordinate 947,028,503 of CM076577.1, forward strand.
TCCAACGAGCTATCACACGCCCAATTTGGACACCGGGAAGGCCTCCAAAAGCCTCCTGCAAAATGCATTATGTAGCTGCTCATAGAAAGGTGTGTGAGACCCACTTGAGTGGTTGCGACCCACTTGAGGGTTGCGACCCACTTGACCGTTTCAGCCAGTGTAAAATTGAGTGGTTGCGACCCACTTGACCATTTCAGCCAGTGTAAAATTGAGTGGTTGCGACCCACTTGACCGTTTCAGCCAGTGTAAAATTGAGTGGTTGCGACCCACTTGAGGGGTGCGACCCACTTGAGTGGTTGCGACCCACTTAAAAACAGAGCCCAAAAAATTCGTGTTTGCGCCCAGTTTCGTGTTGAATCGACTCCAAAAGCTTGCAAACAGGTTTTAATCATTGCTCAGTGGATTTTTTAGCATGGTTATGATATTATTGATGTTGGGCAATAGGCCATGCTTGGAGAGAACCCTACATTTACATGCAAGTTAATTCCTCAAGGGTTTTGAAAGTATATGGACATTTTGTGAAGGTTTGAAAACTTTGGTGAATAATAGAGATGCTCATGCCCTAGCACGTTGTATACACGATCCTCACGCCCTCAGTTATCATCTTATCACTGCTGGTATGCCCTCCCATGTTTTTGCACAGTCTTATGTTGACTAGTATAAAGCCTCCATCACCATACCACTGATGTCATCATCATTCTATTGCTACTGTCATGTCCGTTTGTTTCATATGGTCGTTGTCATGATATTCTTATTTCCCATTTGATGAAACACTGTCCTATGTTTGCTTCCTCCTTTGACAGATTTTGGCCATCATCACAAAGTTGACCACACATTTGCATTTGGTACTCATTGTCAAACTTACTTGTGATCGAAACAGTGATAGTTATTATGCCATTAAAGCAGAGCCATCCTCATGATGATTTTGTTTTCCTTTTATACTTGGGTACATGTGTGACATTCATTGGGTTTTGAACATACATTAAAATTTTGCTTTCACTGCTCCTATATCAGCATCCATATTACAAATATCTTGTTCAAAGCCATGTCAGAGACAGAGTCAGTTTATGAGCAGGAGTCGGATAGTGATTCCACAGCAGAGGGTAATGTGCCACGGAGGCCTCATAGAGGTGGCAAAGGTGGTAAACCATTATTGGGCTCGCATGCATGTCTGCAAAGCGAGAATGAAGATTCTGAAGAGGAGGTTGAGCGAAGCACTAAAACGGCGGAAAAGGCCTAATCCACTTCGGATTTTGGCCGAGGCTTCGTTGGCTGGGCAAGATACATGATGGAGGATCTTCGCTCCAAATTTGAGCAAATTCGGAGAAAATTTTGTCATTTTGAAATTTTTTTGGTCTAAAAACAGGTTTTTCAGTTAAGCGGGTCTCACACTCATATGCTCACTTTTTTTTGGGACACTTGCTGAAGGAAATCTTTGCATTTTTGAATTTTTCATGATAAGTTATGCATCCTCAGGCATTGCCGAAGCATTTCATCAGATTCTGGATGGTCAAAAAGCTAAAAAACACCATAAAAACCACCTTGCTGCCACCTTTTGCACCAGCAGGAAGTACTTCTGGGAGAAAGAATTTTTGGAGGGTCAAATGAGCTCCAAATTTGGAAATTCCACTTGGGTTGGATAGCCAACATCCAGGGCTTTCCAACGAGCTATCATGAGATCAATTTGGATGCTGGGAAGTACTTCAAAATCGGGCTGAAAGACATGCGACCCACTTGGCTCAGGGGTGCGACCCACTTAAATTTTTGGCTGAATTTTCAACTTCCAGCTCAGATTTTCGGCCAGTTTGGACCAGTTTTGCTTGGGGATGAAATTTTTGAGTTATTATGATGTAAATTTATGTTTTTCATGTAACTTTGGTTCATTTCTACCTATTCTAGAAGATTCACTCTTAAAAAAGTGAAAATCATGTAAATGAATCAGTTTCCACTCTTTTAGAGGCAAGTTGTTAGCTGCCTAGATTTTAGTTCCTTGATTAGAATTTGGTTGAAACTGACCCCTGAAGGAGAAATTCGACCCCTAGAGGTGTGGGAAGGGGTTAGAATGATCTATATGATGTAATTTCTCAATCATTTTTAGAGGTTGGAGAGGTTGGACTCTTGGGAGACTTTTGGCATCATTGTACATATTTTTTCATATTTTGGCTAAGGAAAGATCAGAGGTTTTGCGGCACTTGTTGGGATCCTTGTGGTGTTTTGATCTTGATGGTGTTTTCTCTCTGTTTACTGTAATTTCTTCATGTTTAATGTATGCCATTCCTTTCATATGCTTCTGAACTAAATTGAATGAGTAGATGAGGTTGAATCCATTGTTTACTGTGCTTTGCCTTTGAATTCATTTAGTTCTATATGTTTTCGACTGTTTGGAGAGGATCCAAGTTCTTCTTTGCCCTCTTCAGCTCCTCGTCGGTCTAATCTATCCGTATATCCAATCAAAAGCATCAAGACATTCACCTACCTCGCCCCAACTCGAATTCTGCAAAGGTCTGACCTTATCCCCGGACCCAAATTTTGTTTTTCCCATTTCTCCAGCGAAAACCCAAAAATCAAAAATCAAACATACCTATCTCTTTACTAGCCTAAAATCAGCTCCTATCGTAAGTCATCTCGCACCCTATTGTTCATTTTATCGAGATCGACGGAGAGAGCCCTCTCCTGCCCTCGTAGGGCTAGCTACGAGGCTAAGCGTGGTTTGATGTAGCCTTGAGTTTTACCTTAATTCAGCCTAAGGTAGATTTGAGCGCTAACACTTTGCAGGCGTCATCAAGCAAGTGAGGCTGTGAAGATATAAAGCACCCATGTTTGCAAGAAGGAAAACAAGAAAAGGTGGTCATTGCCACAAGTATGATCCCATGGACATGAATTTACTCAATGAAGACCCAACTTCCATGGAGGTTTTCAGAAGAACTGGTTGCTTGCAATTCCATCAGAGGTTGCAGGGCTTTCATCTACAAGTTTCCAAGGATTTTTCCACTAGCTTCACAGGAACACCTTCAAAGGTTGGAATTCTGAACCTTACATTGACACCACACAAAATTTCATCAGAAATAGGAATCCCCAGAGGAGGGGAACAATGGTTTAAAGGAAAAAAATTCACAATGCAGGACTGCAAAGAGTTCATCAAGCAAAAGCATAGTGAAATTGACTTGACAAATCCTATCCCTAGGAGTTTCATGAAGGACAATTATTCAAAGTTGTTGATGGTCATTCAAAAGTATTTCACTTGTGAAGGAAGGTTTCACATGGTCTACTCCTATCATCTCAGGCTTCTTCTGCATTTTGTGGGTAAGAGGTCACTTGACTTACCTTTTTGTTTATACATAATTCTAGGGAAAATGTCAAATAAGGTTCAAATCGAAACAGAGGGAAATGAAAATTCTCTTTTTCATCATGGTTTAATTAAGTTGTTGGTGTTAGAGGAATTGAGGAGGTTAGATAGAGATTGGACTTCCTTCTTGTTCAGGAGTGGTTATGCAATTGATACTATCCCTCCTAAGAAAGCTTCCAAACCTAGAGACATTTCATCGCCAGTTGTGGCAGAGGAAGTTGAAGAAGGGAATATATCATCTCCTCCAGAACTAGTGAGCATGGAAGCAGAACCTTTACAGAAGATTGACACACCTAAAACAACACCTACAAAAGAAAAGCAGACAATTAGAAAAGAAGGTAGCAAGAGAGTTACTAGGAGCCAGACATTGGCTAAAGGAAACTTGGAGGATATCTTGCATGCAGTTGACATTGAAGAATCACCCATTCTCCAAGCTGAAGACATTGAAGATGGAGGAAGAAAGATGAAGAAAGGTAAGACTGCTAAAAAATTAGATTTTGTAGGTGATGATATTGGTTTCATTTTTCAACCTAGAAAGCCAATGACTAGACATGCAACGAAGGTCATGGAAAGTAGCAAAGAGACTAAGAAAATTAATGAAACTGCTCATCCACCAAGCATCATAGATTTGTCTTCACCTGCAAAAGAGGAATTGGTTATCAAACAAAGAAAGGGGAAAGAGGAAATTATTGAAAAATTAGAAATTGAAACCCTTAAAGAGTAGTTAAAAGAGGCAGGTAAAGAGATATTAGTTTTGAAGCAAGAGGTAAAGAAACATAAAGTTGAGAAGGTTCAGTTTGAGAAAATGAGGAAAATATGGGAAGATCAAGTCACAAGTGTTTCAAAAACCTTGGACAACATAGAAAAATTGATAAAGTGGACTCAACCACTAAGAGGAGAAGTCAAACACATAAAAAAGATAAACTTGCACCTGCAATCCAAGAATAGGGAATTAAAGGACAAAGTGCAAGACCTTTAGGAGCAATTGGATTTGATTCATGTGGAGTTGGAAAAGAAAGGATTGGAAATGATAGTGGTAGAAGAGCTTATTAGTCAACTGATTGTAAATGAGGAGGAAACACCACATGAGTAATAAGTTGAAATGGAATATATTTTAGGAGGTTCATAACATGCTGAGAACCCAAATTTTTCAGCTGGAGGATAGTTTTGAAGACCATCTTGAAAACAACATTTTCTGGTATTTTACACAGTTTTGTAGCGTACCTCAGGCTTGAGGCCAGAAATACGCTACAAAAATTCCTGTAGGTGATTTTTTGCTTTAAAACTAAGTTTTGGCATGTTTTATGGAGGGAGCTCGATGGTTTGCAAGGTTTCATGACATAATGAAAGTGTTGGAACAACAAAGAAGTGAAAGAGATAGGTAGAAAAGTAATTTATCCTACGCTACTAAAACTCGCTATGAAATTGTCTATGACTGCCTTGTTTTTGTAGCGAGTGATTTTTGAAGAATTTTGAGCATCTCAACAACACATCAGCAAGATAGAGACCTACAACATGTCAGTGGACTTTATCAACAGAAATTTATGACTCAAAGGGAGTGATATACATCCATCTCATTAGTCAAAACAACGTTAAAGATGAAGGCCATCCATTCTTAAAAAGCAGGATTATGTTTCACAAATATAGGGGTGCTTTAAAGATGTAAAGTGGTGGTAAACTTGGTGATTTGTCCTTCGAGCATGTGACATTCATTATGTAACTATTTCACTGATAAGATAAATGAATGTAATAAATAGGAGATAGAGTCCTATTAGGAGTTTGTTTTCTTTAAGGTTAGCTGTCATTTTTCTGTTTCAAGTTAGTGGTTTCAATTATGATAGGTGTTAGAGTAGAATTATAAGATCTAGCCAGCCATGCAGGTCATCTACATTGTAAATAATGTCTATTTATAGACAAAACATCGAAGAGAAAGAGGTTGGAGAATATTGCACCAAATTGCTGCTTGTATGTTTTATCCATTATCAGTAATTACAAAGTGACATTCTACTTCTAGACCTAATATTCTCATGAGGTTTTTGATGTGTTATTGATATGTATCTCTATTTTTAATCACTTACAGTAGATTTAATCTCTAATTACTCATAATTCATAATATTATGCTTTGAATTCCTTTAGTGGTGAAATGACTGTGTTTTCCTATGTTATGTGTGTGAATTATCTCTGTAAAAAACCTCTATCTACCACAGCTTCCATGTGAAGAACCACTGTCACTAAGATTACTGATTATTGACTCCATAATCCCAATGGTAGCAAGCCTTCATTTTTAAAAATGCAATCATACAAAAACAAGTTACAATTCCTTAGAGTTAGCCATCTAGTACTATCCTTATTCAAAATCATAAACCCCTCTAAGAGATCCCTCTCAAACTGAAGAGGCTAGTGTTCAGTTGGAAGTGGTTTGAAAGAGTTACATTGAGTTGATTGATGAGAAACCAATCAAGATCAATTTGGTGATAACAACACCTATAGGTTTTTTGTGGATGACCCTCAACCATCACGCCTCAAGTAGTTTCTTACTTACCACAATCATCACATCAAATGATTTCATCTTATAATGAATCATACACTACATGAGTGGTTTATTTCTAACCACAAAATTTCTGATTCAACTACGTTCCAAACCTTTATGGTTTCATTCATTGTAATCATCGGTTCTATACGAATCCTTTTCAACTACATGGCTCATCAATATGTTAAACACTCTCTAAATAATAACTTTTTCCATCTCACATTTCCCTCTTAATCGAAGAACCAATTTATCTAATTCCACCTCAAGCTATAATATGATAGTCATCATACCTATCCAAGTGGTTAATTTCACAACTTCTTGCCAGATCCTCTCTACCCAAAAGAGGGATACATGCTACAAACTAATTCACATAGGCCCAACTCAACATGGCTTATAAAACACTTGGGGAAATTAACTTTCCTATGGCTAAGTTTTACATATTTGACCAAAAAAATCATGGGGTACTGGGTATAATTGATCATGCACCCCCTATTCAATTACAATGTTTTAACGGAGGTATAACATACATTCATAAAATGCTTTCTTAACTCAAAATGAGACCATTAATCCATGTTATAATCATATGTTCAATAATTAAAAACCTTTTACATATGTGTTGAAGGTGTTGGATCCGCCAACATCCAGGGAGTCTCCCCGATATGAAGTCCCAATTAGACCTCACACTGTTTGCAGTTGGAGCCCCATCTAGAATACAACCCCGTTAGTGAAATAGTGGGTTTTAGTGGTACTATGCCTTGGCTGTGATAACACATAGAATTATGTATTCGTGACTTTGGTGAAACAAGTGTATAAATTTGTGAAGAGTCAAGTGAAATGCATGAGAGGTTCTTACACAACAAGGGGGAATACATGGGCCCCTTGGAATCTTGTAATAGTACGCAACTTGAAAGGGAACACATGAGCATAAAGAGAATCATAAGTTATCCAGGAAAATAGTTCACAATATAACCATGATTGAAATATATAGCAACACACATTCAATAAGATTCATACTAATGCAAAAAAATATTTCATAAGCGTTAACGTAAATGAAACAACATATATTGCAAACATAACAAGCGTATTCCTACTGCATTCACAACATATGCATGAAAACGTATCAACTTTGATATTTAACTAAAGTGAAAGTCCCATACATACATATACAATTTCCAAACCATTAGTGCCAATAGTGGGACATGAAGCCAACACCTGGTCCTCCAAAGAGATATACTTCCTCTATTCTCAGGAGTCAGGAGAAGCCAAGGCTCTCAACAGAATTCCCAAGCTTATGATTCAAAGCCAAAAGACTGACCAAAAGACCTTTACTTGACTAATGAGGGTATATTTATAACAAAAGGTGTGACTATTCATCTCCCTTTGTGACTCTTTGACTTCCCTCTTGAATTTTTGTCTTCGTTACATAATGAATCTTCATATTCCAAAAATTACATTTGGACTTCCACTTAAAAAAATGTTTTAAATACAAAATTACATGTACCCATATAAGAAAAAAAATGGGTAGATTCAACTAGACAACCTAATAAGACAAAACATGTCAAGCCTGAGTTTAGGGAAACTATAACTCGTCCACCTCAACTTGTGACTCTTGAGTTACATAGTGGTACCAAGCTTTGTACTTTGTGATGAATTCCCCAAACATTGAAATGGGGTCAAGATGGAAGTAGACTCTAGCCTCCATTGCATCCGGGTACGCTGTCTTGGAGCCGGTTTGAGTCTCCTTCTTTAGGAGGAGAAACATGGTATTTATCTGGATGGGGCCACCAATGTACTTTTTCATATTATGCATGTTCACCTCCAAATATTCCTTGGTGGAAATCTTCCTAAGCTAGTCGAAGTATTCTTTGACCTCCTGTCTCACCTTCTTCTTGCCTTTGGCTTAGGTGAGTGAGCCAATTGAAGGAATCTTGTGTGATTTGACCATGAAATCCAACTATTGTATAACTGTGCATAAGAGGCTTGAAAATTGGCGATGAATGAGCCAAGTTGTTTGTTTCTCAGGATGAGCATCCAAACCTCTGATTTCTCTAACTTAGAATGCTGTCTTGTCTTCTTCACCAACTTTGAAGATGCAACTTTGTACTACATTTCCCATTCATGCACCACAATGATGGTTGTATGAAAAACCTTGAGAGATTTAGCATTGTATTTTCACTTCTTTTGCATGCCTTGTAAGCTAAAAACTGCTTTGTGCATGGTGACCAACCCCTCATAGAGGTTTTGTGTAGCATCTCCCAATGTCGATACTTCACCAAGTATGGCTGCATTAAGTTCTTCTAGATATACCTGTGTGGGAGCTGTTTTTTGGACTGCTGCCTGGAGCTGCTCAATTTTTTGCCTTGCCACATGTAAGTTCTTCACCATTTTCTTATTCTCGACCATCAGATACTTCGTATTGGACTTGGAATGTCCTGCGAAGGCCAAGTTGGTTGCGACAATGGCTTCTGGATTTTTGCTAGTGTCCATCACGATCACCTTTTCCTTCATATAAGAAGGATGCACGAGATCATTTGGGAAATGCTTCTTCCTAGCATGTATGATCTTCTTATGTAGCTCATCATAGGTCAAGTTATATATGTACATCAATAGACCCTCATCAAGAGGAGAAATTTCTTCTTCCTCGCTTGGTTCTTGCTTTGGAGTCGAAGGAGGGGGAGACTGAATAGTGATCTGCTGCATGGTCAACATGAGATCAGCATATTGGTTTAACAACTCTAGTTCCAACTCCATTTCTTGCATTACTATTAGATATTCAATTTCTTGAGCAAGTTCCTTGTCCTGCAATTGCTTGCTCTCTTCTTCCAATAACTGGTTTTGTTCCTCTTCTTCTGCTTTCTTCTGTGCTGCTTCTTCCTCTTCTATTTTCCACCTTTCTTCTTCTTCTTCCCATTTTTGCCTTTATTCTTCTAGTCTATTTTTCCATTTTTCTTCCTTCTACTTTATTTATTCCTCCTACTTCCTCTATTTCCTATTTTTTTTAGCTGTTATGGTCACTTTCAAGATAATTGGATCTTCTTTCCATTTGTAGCTTTGTTCCTCTACTGGATTGTGCACAACTTTCCTCTTGCCCTTTTCGTGCACTGGGTTGTGCCTTCCTATTGGTTTCGATTTTGGAGTGACTTATTTCCGAGGAGTAACTTGTGATGTACCTAGGAAGCTGACTGGTACATGGGGCTTAACTGAATTGTAACAATTCTTTATCCTTTCCTCCTCGAGTCTAGAAAAAGTTCCACTTGGCCAAGTGAAATGAATATTTGCACAATTTTGTTTGCATATACTCCTAAGATTGTATGGATTGAAGTCCATGCGACCGAATGCAAAATTCTCTATCTCCTTTCCTTTAATATATGTCGCCTTTAGATTCTTGATCTCGTACAATCATATTTGCAAAGGAAAAGTGGGCCAAGGTGCTTTTTTATTCCTCTGCAACACTCCTGATAACCCTGTGGAAATATTATAAGCAACTTCTTGCATGGCCATCTTGTCAGTGGCATACCTCTATAGCAGATGTGGAGACTTATTACCACCAAGCACTCTAAGGTAAGTGCCATCGGGTGAGGCAAACCAATCCGCTAACTCTGACACTGCTTCCAATGCCTCATGGGACATGCAAGGGGGGTATTCCTGCAAGATCCACTTGTACAATGGAATGAGTAAGTGAAAAATCAACTTCTCCATAACTCCTTTGTAGTTTCACCCTAAAATAAACTTGCAGTAAATGTGAACAACAAGTTCCTTTGGTGACCAAGTCCAAGTCATGCCAAGAAAGGAATTCTGAGCGCAAATTGCATCCAACAAATAATAAGACATGTAGAATCTGGTTTTCTTACCCTTGGGAGGGTTCTTAGCATCAGTCACATGGATCCTCAACTGTTGAGCCAACAAGTCTGACCTGTTAAATGGTTTTCCTTCTTTCACAATCTGGTGCAACAAGAATTCCCAACCTTCGGGAAAGGTTTCAGTACTCTATTGACCATATGTTTGACAACAAAGGACTACCAAGTACTGAAAGGCCTTCCCAGGAGATTTGGTTTTTTATGTGTTGTTGGGTGTATGAAGGAACTTGTATGGCCCTTTCACCCTATTGAAGTTTAGAAATATGCTGCAACAACATGGGGATGAACACCCGATTGGGACCTTAAAGCAGCTCCTTTTCCGTTTGGAATGGTGGCTTTGACTAGTTTAACTAGGTCTAGTTACCTTCTCTCAATATCCAGTGGCTTAAAATATAACTTTTGTCTACCGATGGGAAAGAGATATTCGATCATTTCTCTTGCTGATCAGGAAAAAGAGTGATCCTTAAGCTAATTAGGGGCTCGGCCAAATCACAACTAAAGTTTTTCCTCTTTGGGAAGAGGACTTCAAGTAATGTAGAATTAAATCTAAATGCAAAATTATTCTAAAATGCAAGCAAAAGGAAATTATTCCTACCCATCTCAATTAGGTAGATATAGATCTAACCCAACCGAGAGCAAGATATTTAAATGATTGAGATTTAAACATGTCTGGATTATAATGAATATCAAATTAACGAAAGAGTTCCATTAACTGACATTATGTATACCAAAACACATTCTATTTAGAGACTGTTGGTGTCCAGATATGAATAATGTTCAACCCTTTTTCCACATAAATTATCAACTCGAGGGCGTTAGTTATTTCAAGACTAACGACAAAGTATATGCAAGAACAAGCACATGACCTACTGTAGATCACAAGTTTAATCCATAAACACACAGACTACTGTAACAATAATTAAATGGATTGTAGAATTAAAAGACATTCGCAACAATTAAAGAATTAACTGTAACAACAGTAATGAAATCACACTAAAAACATAAAAACAATGCAAGAAAGGAAAACACAGCACCTGATCAGAAGAGTGGGCCCAACTCTCTGATCAGGGCTGCGGTGAACTCACAAATTACAGAAGAAACAACAATATGTTGTGCATTCGATTAATGGAAAAATAAACTGTTACAAGATTTGTAGGTAAGGGGGCTTAACCCCGATTTGTAGCCCGCAAGCCTCTTTATAAAAATTTCCTAGAATCCTCGATTCCCCTTAGCAACTCAATAATTACAAAAATATATTTTGTTACAACAATAACCTATTTTCCTAGAAGGAGACCGTAAAAATGCCTGAAATAACACTGGTATAAATAGAGTCTATTATGCTATAACAACAAATGAGAATAGCGCTGGAAATTATGGCTGTTCCGCGACTCACGGCTGCAATGCTTCCGTTTTGGCCGAATCTGTAGAAATATCGGAGTTAATATATAAAAAGGTAAAACCTCCATGACAATTACTTCAATAATCAAATATCCCATGAAAGATAAGGAAAAGGGGTTTTACCTCATGCGTTAAGAACAATAATGGTACAAATAGATATAAAGATAGGGTAAAATGGGAGAGGAAAGTATACAAATTTGGTACCCAACATATCCCCCCAACTGGTTTATCTGCATGTCTTCATGCAACTCGCTGTCTCCTTAGATCTGGATTCGACTGACTGTGACTGGCATGAAGCTGTGTGAGATCATACTCTTCAACCATTTCTATCCCTGGTGGTTTATATCCTTCTATCAAAACAACATCCTTCCACCAATCTGGATCAATGTTGTATGTAGGAGTGTAGCATTTGACTGGCAATCAGATAAGGGGAAATTGAAATCTCAATCCCATCCATCTGACCCCAATGGTATGAATGGATGCTACGAAACGTGGCATTCTCTCTAGAGCCCATGCAAAGTTGGGTGCCCCAAATGGTTCTCATTCTCTGACGGTTGAGGATGACAACATCCACATTTTATAACAACTGTACAGTGCTTCCTTATGGAACATTGTAATCTGGTCGACACATAGGTCATCACACCATTTTTGGGTTACCAACATGTGTTCTTTATAGCCCTCAATTTGTAGAAATGTATAATGCTTGTTATAAATGTTTGAGGACTGACCATGCTCTTTCCTCATCATAATGGTCTTCCAACTTGGTTTTCTTCAAATGTGTACTAGGCCTTTCTCCACTTAATCTGATTGATGGTATAAGAGGTGAAAGATCTTAAATGAATGTCCCCCACAAATGGAACAGGGTTAAAATACTGATCATGCCTTAATAAATACCCATGCATGTTGAGCTCCAACATTAAGTGCTGTCCTATAATATCATGAATTTTTAAAATAAAGATAAATTGAATGGGGTCCTCAATTTCATACCAAATCTCCTTATATATACTTTTAAGACAAAAGAAAAGAAATTTCTCATGAAGGAATAAGGCATAGCTATGTGCAGGAGGTATGCAGGCCATTACCTATTGTGCCAGGGAGAACATCTTCTCCTTATCTGTTTGCAACAGTTGCACTTGTTCTTCCAATTCTTCTATTCTGGCCTTCTGTTTAGCTTGCTTTAGTCATGCCTTATATAACTGATCCATGTACCCTGTGACGACTCTGGTAGCTTGTTCTCAAACTAGAGCTGTTTCCTTTTTATGGTCACTCACAGCAGACTGCCATTTCTAGATTTCAACGACCAATACAAATTCTCGGCCTTCAAACAATTCTTCAATGGGGCCGGTTTGGGTGGCTGTAGAGGAGACCTCAATTTTTGGCTTTATTGCCCTCCATTTTTAGTTTTTTACCTTATTTTTTAGTCGGGAAACTTGCCTTTTGAAATCCCGAACCTCCCTTTTCAGTCTCATGGTTTTACTGAACTGCAGCTGATACCTCTTCTTGAGAGGTAACCTTCTTTTCTCACATTGTTCAATCCATTCTTGTTTAACAATAAATTTAGTTTCTGGGCCTATGATAGGCTCAGGAGGCGGTGGAATGCTGCTGGTATTCTCAGCGGATTCTTTTGTTAAGCCCTTCTGACTAGGCTTCCTATCTTCAGGGGCTTCTTCCTCTATATTCCCTTCGGGGGCTCCTGCCGTCTGGTCGATATTTTCAATGACCACTTTGTGTTCTGGTGTCTCCATAGGAATTCTATCTTCTTCACGAGCCTCTAAGTGCTCCGACAGAGGTTCGATAGTAACTAGGCCAATCTTGGCCGTGTCAACAAATTTAAGCACTGGCGGAACAACTACTTCCTCCATTAATCGTTTGGGCGAGCGGAATCCCCTTGCCCCTCTAGGCATCATGGACTGGAATGAAGAGCGGGGGATAGACTCATCATCCTCATTTCCATGTTGAACTGAATCTTCACGCATTATTAGCTCAATCAGGGTCGATGCTGGTTCTTGTGGGGTAGCATCGATTCCGCAACTTGTTTCCCTTCTGTTCTCTTGCTCTTTTGTTCACCATTTATTCTTCTAGGATCGATACTGGTTGTTGTGGGACATTATTGACCTCTTGGTTTATTCCTTCTCTACCTTCCTGTTCCTTATGAATTTCCTCTTTTTCCACAGTCGGTACTAGTTCTTGAGGGACAGCGTCGATTTTGCAAGATGACTCCTCCTGTTCTAGCAAAAGGAAGAAGGGCATGTTTAAGGCATGCACCTGAGCCTGTGGAAATCGAAGGTGCGTTAGAATTTTAAAATGGTACTTAAAAAGAGTTGTGGCTCAACCTTTGCAAGTTATGTATTTTGTTACGAAACTTGCAACTTCGTTCCAAGGATACGACATAGTCCTGCGCTCATATCTTCTACCCATTTGAACGACACTTTCCCCTACCTTCAAGAACAATTCAGGAAATTCCGGGAGAGAAACTCTCCGCGCAAACCATTGCTGCCCTTGCTGTCTCAGCCCGCTAATCTCTGCAATTACCTCTTATGTGACAGGAACCTCCAGATCTCTGACCCATGAGTAATCCTCGTCCAAATTGAGTGCGAACTCCATTGTGATTCCCCTATCAAACCCCTGCAACCTGTCGAAGTAGGTATCCCACCCTGCATCGACAAAGATTTTCCATACCTCTGGGTTGCTGTGGACCGAAGCTGTGTTTTCAGGCTTATGCCACACAACCAGCCCACCCATACTGTGGAGACTTGTAGCAACACTTCTTGTAACAACAGACCGTTGGGCGAAGAGGTGGATGCCAAATTTCGGAAAAACAACATGGTGAAAATGAAAGGTGGTAACAGTAAATACGGATGGTAATTCTTGGAAACCGAGAAAAATCATAAAAGAATATGGTAAGTGTGATGAATAAAAGTAATAATTATTTCATATGGAGTGGAAAAGACATATTACAGATCCCAATACGTATTAAATGATTATATCAAATGTTGATGGGGATTGTAAGGTGTACCTATGCATTGACTGTCATAATGATTTATGAGGTAATTATTACGCCATCCTTGACTATGATGGCACCCCCCCCAACTTAAATTTTTGCCATCCGTGGAATTAAAATCTTCACATGGGATATTTAATTAAATCGGTAAAAGTCACGTGGAGGTGTACCTGATGGCCTACCTGGCCGATATGACAGTTGGTAGGATGACGATGAAGTAATGATGCGGATGGAGTAACAGCAGTATGAGTAGCATCTATTAGTCATCAATAATTTTTTGCTTTGAATGGATGACTAAATACTTATCCTAGATTTCTAGAAACAAAGTTCATAAACATTGTGAGTTCTAGAAATCTCACTGCCTTCATTATCCTTAGGATAAAATTTTCACTATCTTATCATCCTTTCATGTCAAGGTCAGCTCACTACTCCCAAAAGACCCATCATAGGCTCATGCCATTCATTATTCATCATGCCATGTCAAATTTAGCCTAAAAACCTCTGTTTTTTCTTTTGCCTACAACCCTTCCCAGCCAACTAAAGATCACTTACCAAAGCAAATCTGTTGTCCTTCCCAAAACACCCGAAGCATGAATGATCTCAAACTACTTTCAGATTCTTTAGACATATCAAGTACATTGGATTTTTTTTTTGAATCTTCAATACAGTAGTTTATCATAAACTCTGTCTCACATTTGATAGAGCCCAAGTTATAGGTTTCAATCCAAAATCCAAATCCCAGAGAGCCTCCACTAGGACACCTAGGGTTTTATGAGTCTTAGGGTGGATTTGGTACCCTTCAAATCTCTATTTTATACCTACCAGGAGATTTCTTTCAAAAAAGGAAAGAGACAGGTAACTTGGTCCAAAACTAATAAAGAGATCCTTTAAAGGAAGGTCTTCGATCTGAAGCATAAATATGGTAAGGGGACAACTACCCCTTGCTCACTTTTCTACCAGGAAGACCAAAAAGGGCCAACATATCAGATATGAGGTAAGGTAAAAGAAGGAAAAATAATCACAGGAAGATCATCAGTAAAAAGAAGCAGCAAGCATATTTTTTAGGAAGATTAGGGTTGGTAGATGTTTTTGGCCAAACAAGGAATAAATGCTAGGGTTGCAAGGGAAAAGGTTACCTAACTCCATCAATGCACAATTGAAGGTTTTTTAGAAATGATAAAAGAGTTTTGATAGGTTTTTTAGAACTTAGAAGATAACATTGTTTATCTTTTTTTGAGTAGCCCCCAAACCTAGGAATTTGGAAAAAATGATAAAATGATCAAAAGATGATAGAGCCTCCTTCATCACAACAGATGGAAACCAGATAATTTTAAGCTACCTCTCTAGGGTTTTGCCAAAAACAACACTGTTTCACCTGCACTAAAAAGAGAAATGGCAAAGAATAATCAGTTTAAAGAGCTAGTCTCCCAAATGTAAATCAGAGGTCCTCAAAGTGAATAAGAGAAGGCAAGCATAAGGTTGAGTCTCTGAAAATTCCCAAGTCAAACCCATGGCATAGTATGGTTTGTTTTTACTATTGGAAAAACAAACCTAGTACTACCTTAAGAAACGGGAAAAGAGGAGAAGAAACAGTCTTTAGGTCACCAGCAGTCAACGAATACCAAGAAGGTTAAAGCGGGTTTTTTTATGACAAAAGCATGCCCAGGAAAAATGGGTTGGTACCCAAGTTATCAGAAAGAAGAAGGGTGAAAAAGACATCATCAAATCAACACCACAAGAAAGAGAAAAAGTGCCCTGAGGAAGTTTCTCAAAACCCTCCAAAAGATAAAAGTTATGAGACAAATAAAAAAGGACCAGGGCATAGTAAAAGTGGGTTTTGTGGTTTGATTTATCTTTTTCAAAAGAATAAAGCTTTTTGAATTCATTGACTTGCTTCTTCCCGCACTTGGCAAGGAAGGAAGAAGATCCAAAGGGAAATTTGAGGGTTTCTGGGCCGTTCTGGGCAAATTGTTCAGGCGCTGCACAAAACCTAGGCGCTGTGCAAAAAGGGAGCTGGCGCTCTGCAAACTGCCATCCTCCCCTTTCATTTTTGCATGGCGCTACGCAAAACTTGGGCACTGTGCAAACACAGGCCCAGTCTGCCCGAAAACCGACAAACTCTACCTCTGTCCCGACAATTCGCCTTGTTTCGCCTGGGCGCTACGCAAAACAAGTGGCTCGTACTGCCCAGCTCACCCAACCAACGTGCAGGGGGTGCCTTTTTCCTCCTGGCACTGCGCTAACCTCTGTTCAAGCTCTCAGGCGCTGCGCAAACTGCCCGACCCGACAGCTCGAGCAGAGGCATTGCACAAAGTCCAAAAAGGTGCCAAAGGTGCCAAAAAGATCCTCGGTGCATAAATTCATCCTTTAAGGTGCCTCCGAGACTAAAGAGAATTGAGGAAAGTGGTAAGTGACATTTCCTCTTGATTCCCCAAATCAAATTTGTAAAAGCATCTTGTTTTTTAGTGGTTGAAGTAAAAACCCTAGGAGGGTGAAACCCTAGGTCAAAATCAAAAGGAACATTGGCATTATTAAAACCAAATTTGATAGAAGGGGTGTGGGGGGAATTAAGGCTGTCACTATATTCATGATTCAACTCCTCAAGTTGCAAAAACCACTCAAAATCTCAAAATTCATCTCCTAGTTAAAGTTGACCTCATCTTCATTCCCCACTTGGTTTTTTCACTAAACCTCAATTTTCAAATTAGTGTCTCCCATCACCATGTCAGAGATGGAAAACAGCAGTGGTAGTCAAGGAGATCAAAGGCCTTCAAAAACAAAGCACAAGGGAGGGAAAGTTAATAGGTTGGAACCCCAAAGTACAGTAGCTATCACATCCTCTCCTAGGACCTTGTCATGCTTTCAAAACACAAGGTGCTTTTAGTTCTGTGAAAAATTTGAGATTTCAGTAGTGTCCATATCTGAAGCCACTAGTATCCCTTCAGTGGGTGAGAAATGGTTCAATAATGGTAAGCTAGAAAGATATTTATTTTTACCATTTATCAAAAGGAGGTATAAAGAAGGCAGTATCAGAGTTTTTCCTTTCTCACATCTCAAGCACAGGTATGCACCCTTGATGTTGGCTATCATGAAATACTTCACTTGTGAGGGGAGGTACTCTAGGGTCTATACCTATCATCTTAGACTCCTTATGCATTTCACAGGGGTTAAGGCACTTGACCTACTCTATTATCTCTACAGGAGTGTTATGAAAATGTGTTCTGTTGTCAAAAGGAGGAGTTACCCCCATCAAATGTATAGCTTGTTCCACCATTCCTTGATCAAGATGGTGGTTGTACATCAACTAGAGAAGAAGGGTGTACCTTGGGATGTTTTCATAAAAATGAGTTCTTATCAAACCCACAACATCCTCATCAAACCAATCTGCCATCTACACAAGTGCCCTCACCACAGGAACACATCTATTCCTCCCCTTCTCTTGATGCATCAAGTGAAGTTGGGAGAGGAAATCAAATATCACATAGAGATCAGGGTGAGGGTGAAGAAGTCAGTGAAGCAAACACGGAAATATATGAAGAAGAGGTAGAGGATATGGGAAGTGATGAAGGAAAAAATGGTGGGAAATGAACATAATGAACAAACAGATCATAGTGGAGATGATGGAGATAGTAGGGAAGATCAGCAAGATGAGGAACATAGTTAGCAAAGTGCACAAGATAGCCAAGGAAATATTCATGAAAGTCATGACAGCTGTCATGACTTTCATGACACTAATCAGTTTCTAGATGACCAAGGAGAGAACCTTAGTAAAGAACAAAGCCAATATGAGGTTGATGGCAGTGATGAGGGTGAAAACAATGATGGAAACATATTCAAAACCACCATCATCACCCCTCACACATGCACATACTATAGAGGCCAAAGAGATGTGTTTGCTGCCTCAAAAAGGCAAAGGGCCACCTCTTCTCAAGCTATCAAAACAATGGACAAGGGCAAGGAAAAGATGGAAAAGATTGAGCAGTAGGTAAAATTTAGGAGGAGTAAAAGGATAAAGAAAACTACTCAAGGGCTTGAGCTCATTGACTTAGACTCTGCTACACCATTTGGTCATTTAAGTCACCTTTATTATTAGATGGACCCAAGTACACCATGTAAGACCAGTTACACCCCAAGTAAAACTGCTTTCACTATACTAATTAAAGAAAAACCCCCCCAAAAGGAATAATTAATTAAACCACAATTTATCTATTATTCCCATCATGTTTAACCTAAAATACAAGAAAATTAATGAGATACACCTATAGTTATCTTATATTATTTTCTAGGAATAATTATTTAAATAATATTCCTTTGTTAAATATGACCAAATCAACCACTATTAATTAAATAAATCATTATTTATTTGATTATATCTCAACCATTTCCTTAAAAGGATAAATAAATCATTTATTTATTTATTCTTCACTAATCAAGGGATTTTGACCCAAGTCAAAGTCCCTTTCCCTCCAACAAATAATAATAAAATATTCCATAGAGGAGGATCTAGATTTGGTTAACATTATTTTAATCATGCACCAAGATCTAGAATGACCCAATATTTTGTTATAAATAGGAGGGTTTTCCCCTTCATTCTTCACCTTTTGTGGCATACTAGATCACTCTGGATCTATACACTCGGTCTCATTTTTTGCCATTGTTGCTCCCATTGAGCTCTACCTTCTACATTGGGTTTCTACATCTACAAGAGAGAGAAAGCTTAGATCTGAAGTGCTGAGGACTACAAAGAACCCATCCCATTGAGGAGATCTGGATACACCTTCTTGTTTCCTCCTAGGTGCCCTGTAATATAAAAATTCATTCAAAAATCGTGTTCTTGTCTTGTCTGTTGGATGCATGGAGCAAATTCTTTACTTTACTGCTTAATGTCTTTCCATTTATAGATCTGTTTGTTGCAGCATTTTAACTACTAATCGCAGATCTGAAGATGTTTGGCAGCCTCTATTGTTGTTAGGGCTATTAGTTATGCGTAGCTAAAGTGGTTCTTTTTCGTACACTTCGACGAAGAATTCATACTAACATGTATGCTGATAATGAGGCATGAGGAGATGAACTCAAGATGCTACTCCTAGAGAAAGATGCACAAATCAAGGAGTGGGAGAAATATTTTGAAAGATCCTAGCGCGTCATTCAGTATTATAAGAATGAGCATAAGTACTTCAAGAATATCAAGAGAGACCTTTCTCTCCGAAAGAAGATGACCAAGCATTACGCAAGGAAGAGCAGGTTTGCTAGTGCTAAACTCAAGGAGGCTCTCCTTAAGGTAAAAAACCTAAAAAGGGAAAATGAGCATAACAGCCTTGGAATTTTGGCTAAGTATTCTCATCAATTATCTAAAAACATCTAAGGAGGGTCTCCACCAATTTTGAAGGATTTTGGAGAAGATTTTGTTTTTTGAGAAATTTTGGCCTAGTTTGTGCAGCGCCACTAGTGCTCCGCAAAACTCTGGGGCATATTCAAGAGGAAAAATTGATATTTTTGGATTTTTCATGACTTTCACATCATCCTCACAAAATTTTATAAGATTTTGAGCTGTTTTGACCCCTCAAAAGGTAAAAAAACACCTCAAAAATCACCTTTCTGCCCCTGTTTTAGGCCTGGCACTGCACAAAAGAAAGTCTGAGGGTTTTGAATTTTTGAAATTTTTATACGAGATGGATCAGGAAACCACAAGAATTATTGGAAATTAGACTCTTCAATCTTTCCAACGAGCTATCACGGAGCCAAATCCAACATCGGGAAGCGGTCCAAAACTTGGTTGCAAAACAACCTATTTTCTACAAAAGTGGTGCTCCGCAAACATACTGTCTTTGCCAAAAAGTCAAAAAAAGACATTGATTAATGGCAAAATGGTTTTTTAATATTTTCTTGGACAAATCACTCTAGATTTGATCAAGGAGTTATATTTTGATATTTTTCATTTATTAGCTTATCTACTATGTGTCTTGGGCCTTGCATGGTCATTAAGCACATTTATGACATTTATGATAGAATTAGGGTTTCTGGAAGCCTCTTATGGTTTCCACCTCCTCATTTTCTCCATAAATAGGGCCTGAGGCTCTTATTTATTTGGTTGGATTTTGATGACTTATTCTCAAGTAATACATAGTCTCTTGGATTTTTGAAAAGAATTTGATGTCTTGGAGCTCATGCATGCCCTAATTTGTTTGTTGATGGAGGAGCACTGTTTGCAGGATCCATAATCCTGGTTGATGGTGATATGTTTCTCTTTTGTTCATGTTTTCTAGTTTTTCATTATGTTTCCAACTTTCTGTTGCAGTAGTACAAAGAATTTAGACTAAGACATGTTTTCTGATGGCACCTTAGGTCTGTTTGTTCTTCACTACCTTAATTTTTTCTTCTGCTAGGATATGTTAGAGAATTCATATTTTTCTCTCTAAGGATTTCCTGAGCTTTTCTATTTCTTGAATGGTTTAGATCAATTGGTATCAAGCATGATTTATGGCTAGCCCTGCATATTTGTTGCCACTAAAAACTCTGTTCTTGGAGTCATCTCTTTAAAGCACCATTACCTAGGTTTGTCAAAGAAGTTTGTTTCAATCATGCTCTTTGAATTTGCTTAGCTAATTGTTTCAAAGAACCTTCATAGCTATAATATTAGATGTTCAAAGTTTCTCTCCTTATATGATTGTAGTTATTTGTGCATCTTTAATGTTTTATGTTCTTGATAATGAAATCCATGAAAGTTGAGTAAGTTTCTTGCCTTTCTGTTTTTCATTTCAATGTTTGTCTTGGATAATTATCTTCTTTAAGTCTGAATCAAAGAGTTTAGGGTTTCCTCTGCCTTTGATTTCTTCTCTATGCTTATGATTCTTCTAACTCCCTTAGTTTAAGTATATGATAGAGAATTCTTTACTACTTTTTGTCAAAATTTGTTTCTCAAAACTAATGTCCATCTCATGATCCTTCAAACCTGAAAGATCCACCAAACAAGCTAGATTTCCCCTACAATACTCCCTGCTCCATTTATGAACCTATCATGACCTTGTTAGACTCCATTGCCCAATGACTTGAAGTTTTCCTTGTTTCTATCTAGTCTATCTAAGCATCATACCCAACCAAAAACAATCAACAAACCCAATATTTCATAACTAGCCTAAAATCAACCCTAATCAGTAAACAAGTTCACATCTTTGCACCTAATAGAGAGATCCCTCTCTGAATCCAGGAAGGCTAGGTCCTTGGATTCCAAAGCTTGGTTTGATGTTACCCATGTCCATTTGTATCTCAATCAATCTAGAAAATTACGGGGAGCTAACATAATGGTGATCACAGTGGGACTTTGAGTCAAAAACATCCTAGGTATCCCTTAGGAATTCCCAAAATCTCAATTAATCTCAGAAAATCAACTAGTAGCCAAGAGTAGAAAGTAATGGCCTCACCATCCTAGCAAGATGATGACTCAGCTAGAGGATTGTCATTGAAACCTTAGGGCTACATAAGGAAACTCAGAAAACCCAAAATAGTCCCTAGATTGATTTTTGTCAAAATTTGGTAGTGGACCATTATATATATACCCTCAAAACTACAAAAACATCCACCTGGCGACTCCACTAGCCTCTAGTAGGCCCTTTTTCATCTCACTAGTCCCATAGGTTTTCCTAGGATTATGTCAAATCAGTCTCAATCAGTTTTTAAGGCCTAGTTGTACCTTGTGTGAGTAAAATAAACACTAAGATATCTGGCTTCACAAAGGATAAATACCAGATCTCACCCGGACCCAAATCACCCTACCATATTTGATGACCCAGAAAAGATTTTGTGGCAAACTTCTAAAGCTAGAAACTCAACCGTTGTTAGGACCATTCATAGAGCAAGTTCCACACCAAAACACCTTACAATTTCATAAGATCCTCAGTTTGACTTGCACCATACCAAGAACCTATTCAGGACCAAGTCAAAAAGTAGGGTTGAACAAGCTGACCTTAAGCCTATAGATTTGCTGCAAAGCTCCAGTAGAGAAGCTTCTCCTTCCACTCCACCTGAATTTTAGCTTCTCCATCATTTCAACTCTTTTCATCTCAAGTCTACTCAGAATCAGTTTTATGGTCCGAGTACCTCAACTACACCCATTCATAACACCACTGTGCAAACCACCTCACTCCATCCTACTCCACCTCCCACAAACCCTCCCCTTGTAAATCAACGTTTGTTTCCATTTCCTCCCATCATGGCAGCCTGGTATGCTCCTCTGGCTCTACCAAAACCACTATTACCTTTGCTAAATGATTATCAGTCCAATATCCCTCACTTTACAGGGACTGAAAATATTACTGCCCAAAAACATGTAGATAGAATAAATGATGCTTTTGACTACATGGAGATAGAAGAAGAAACCATGCAAATGAGGATTTTTGCCTAGAGCCTAGGAGGAGAACCCAAGAAATGGTTTAAAAAATTAGCTCCCAACAACATACATGATCTGCCTTCCCTCTACCAAACTTTTATAAACAAATGGGAAATCAAGAAAAACCCCCTCCAAATCCTTTTCGAATATAACAATCTTAAAAGGAATCCCGGGGAAAATGTTCAAGACTATTGCACTAGGTTTAACAGTGTTTACGATGCTCTCCCACCTCACATGAAACCTCCCCAAGGCTTAGCCTTAGTGAAATTTCTAGAGGGATTTGATGCTGACATGGCCTATCAACTAAGGGAGAGAGATCCCCTAACTCTAGAAGACATGTAAAAAGGGTCTGTGAGTGTAGAGTCCAACTTAATTGAGAAAGAGCTAGGATAAGTGTGTAGTGGTTTTAACTTTAACA
The DNA here is from genome assembly GCA_034641835.2 of Pinus albicaulis. Taxonomy (NCBI): domain Eukaryota; kingdom Viridiplantae; phylum Streptophyta; class Pinopsida; order Pinales; family Pinaceae; genus Pinus; species Pinus albicaulis. Next base: position 947,051,439 of record CM076577.1, read on the forward strand.
AAACTATAGATACGTATGTAATACAACTGCCATATATATTCATATAAAGTAATTAATATGTATATTATTATAAAGAGAGTATAAATATAAATAATAAACACAGAGATTTTCTCCTGGATCCCAAACCGCATCTACCGCCCCGATTTTCGTTCGTTTCTCACCGCGCGATAAATATATATATGCCGGGTTATTAATATAAACCAATCCATTAACCCTAGATTAGAACATAACCGTAGTTCCTTACCTGAGTCCATAAATAAAAACAAACCATCGTACCTCACTATCATTTGAACCATGCACAAAACCATGGATGCGGATCACTCATCGGAACATAAATTGGGCTACCCAACATTCTCCCACTTGTTGTTTTCTTTCCACGGGGGGCCACAGGAGGGCTTAGTCATTGGCCCAATTCTTCAACACCTATTGTTTCTCTACACCAAGAGAACTTTTGAGTGCTCACAGACTTTGTCAATGCATCTGCAACATTCTTCAAAGTGTCCACCTTTACCAGCAACACCCTTTTAGCCTCAACCATATCTCTAACAAAGTGATATTTAACATCAATGTGCTTTGTCTTTGAATGATAAGCAGGGTTCTTAGCCAAGAAAATTGCACTTTGGCTATCACAGTCTATCCTTATAGCTTGTTGTACCAACCCCATACTTGAACACAATCTCTGCAACCAAACTGCTTCGTTGCTTGCATGAGTGGCTGCTATGTATTCTGCCTCTGTAGTTGAAAGAGCCACTACAGACTGTCTTTTACTCATCCAACTGACTGCGCCTCCAAATAGGCTAAACACATACCCACTTGTAGATCTTCTTTGGTCCAGATATCCAGCCCAGTCTACATCAACAAAACCATGAATGTCCAACATTCTTTCCAATCCTGGTCTTCCCTGGTAGCACAAGCCATAATCACTAGTGCCACGTAAATATCTGAAAACCCGCTTCACTGCTGTCCAATGCTCCTTCCCTGGGTTTGACATAAACCTGCTCAATACTCCCACTGCATGTGCAATGTCCGGTCTAGTACAGACCATTGCATACATCAGGCTACCCACTGCACTTGCATATGGAACACGGGACATATACTCCTCTTCTTCTTGTGTCTTGGGACACTGTTCAGTAGACAACTTTACACCTACAGGAATAGGAACATTCACCGATTTACTATCCTGGCATATTGAACCTCTGCAATATAGTCTCGACATACTTCCTCTGGTTTAACCAAAGCTTCCTCTTTGCCCGATCTCTCTTAATTTCCATGCCCAAAATATAGTTTGCAGCACCAAGATCCTTCATGTTGAATTTGGAGAACAGTTTGGTCTTCAAATCTTAGATAATTTCTTTGTCATTTCCAATCAACAACATATCATCCACATACGAGACCAAATAAATAACACGGTCACCAATTAATTTAAAATAAACACAGTGATCCTCCTTGCTTCTGGTGAAGCCAAGTCCCCGTATATAGGTATCAAATTTCTGATACCACATCCTTGGTGACTGTTTTAACCCATACAGAGACTTCTTCAACTTGCATACTAGTTATTTCTTACCCTTCACCATAAAGCCTTCAGGTTGCTTCATGTAGATCTCCTCTTCTAGATCCCCGTGAAGAAATGTTGTCTTCACATCCATCTGTTCTATCTCAAAATCAAATGCAGCAGCAACATATAAAAGTAATCTAATAGAAGTAACTTTGGCAACAGGAGAAAAAATATCACCAAAATCAATTCCCGGCACTTGGGAATAACCTTTTGCTACCAACCGAGCTTTGTATTTCTCCACCTTGCCTTCTACATTCTTCTTCTTCTTAAACACCCATTTGTTCCCAATGGGCTTCCTTCCAGCTGGCAACTCCACCAGATCCCATGCCTCATTTTTGTGCAAGGATGCCATTTCATCAACCATGGCCTCCTTCCAGAGTTTTCCATCCTCTGAATCTACTGCCTCCCTGACAGTTCTGGGTTCATCATCAGTTATAGTTAAGGCAAAACATGAACAGAAAGCAGATGGACTATACCTTTCTGGTTGCCTTCTTTCCCGAACTGATCTTCTCAAAGCTGGAGTTTGTGGCTCTTCATCTTCTGAGTCTTCTTCTGTTGTAGAGTCGGATTCATCCTCCTTTAGCTCAAACTCTATCTTCTCAGGTTCCTTTGGTAGGACTTCATGTTTAACAACATCTTTCACTTCTCTAAACACCACATCTCGGCTACACACAACCTTCCTTGTTTCTGGGTTCCAAAGCTTGTAACCCTTTAAACCATCCTTATACCCAATAAAGATGCACCTTTCAGATTTATTATCCAACTTGGTCCTTTTCTCCTTTGGAACATGTACATATGCATCACATCCAAATACCCTTAGATGTGAAAGAGAGGGTTTCTTACCGGTCCATACCTCATGTGGAGTCTTATCCTCCAACGCTGATGAAGGTGATCTGTTAACTAAGTAACATGCAGTCTCCACTGCCTCTGCCCAGAATTCTTGTCCTAACCCGGTACCACTGAGCATGCTTCTTGCCTTTTCCATCAGTGTTCTATTCATTCTTTCTGCAACTCCATTTTGCTGAGGTGTATATGGAGTAGTCTTCTGCCGTGCTATACCACACTTCTTACAGAACTCTTCAAATTACTTCTTGCATAACTCCCCACCATTATCTGTTCTCAACGCCTTTATATTCTTCTCTGTCTGGTTTTCCACCAGAGCTTTGAATTCTTTAAATTTGTCAAAGACTTCAGATTTATTCCTCAAGAAATATATCCATGTATTCCTTGAGAAGTCATCTATGAATGAAACATAGTACACAGACTTTCCCAGTGATGGAACTGACACAGGCCCAAACACATCACTGTGCACAAGTTCTAATATCTTGTTTGCCCTCTTAGCACCAGAAGGAAAACTCACCCGATTCTGCTTTCCATATACACAATGTTCACAGAAATCAAAATCCAGAGAGAAATTAGACATACCTTCTACCATACCATTTCTATGTAGTATCCGAAGGCCCTTCTCTCCAATATGTCCAAGCCTTTGATGCCATAGCATGGTCTTTTCTCCAGAGACAGCTAAGCTTTCCGCTCCATTTTCAGGAACCACATAACTGTTACACCCATCAATAACAATGCTACCTTGTAGCTTGTACAGAGTTCCAGTCCGAACTCCTCGCATTAATACCAGTGCTCCTCGAACCATCTTGCAGGCATCTTTCTCGAACACTGTTTTTACACCTGCATCATCCATCTTGCTTACAGAAATCATATTTCTGGCCAATGCAGGAATATGCAGAACACCAGGAAGTGTTCTAATCCTTCCACCTTGTAGCTTCAGCTTTACCTTTTCACGTCCGACGATTTTGGCCTTCCTATCATCCCCTAGGAAGACATCACCATCATATTTCTCATACTCGCAGAACCACTCCCTATGGGGAGTGAAGTGAAAGGATGCACCTAAGTCAATCAACCATGACTCATGATCTACATGTGTATTTGAATAAGAAGCCAAATACACATCCCCACCTTCATCCGAGGTGGTTTTTGCCTCTGCAGAAGGAGCATCATCAGATCCCTTTCCTTTCTCAGGAGCTTTAGATCTGCAGTCCTTTTTGTAGTGCCCTTCCTTTCCGCATTTCCAGCACACATTTGCAAACTTTCCAAGAGATTTAGATCTCCCTCTAGATTTGGATCTCCCACTTGAAACCTTATTCTTGTTTCTGTTCTGGGACCCTCCTCGTACAGATAAGGCATCTCCATTCTGAATCTCCATATTTATCCGTCTCATTTCCTCCAACAACAAGGCTGAGACAATGTCATCAAAATTCAAGGTAGTTGTATTGCTACCTATTGCAATAACCAGACTGTCCCACGAGTCTCGTAGAGAACACAACAAACTGATGCACTTATCTTCATTTGAGATTTTAATATCAACAGATGACAGCTGACTTACCAAAGTATTGAAGGCGTTCAGATGCTCTGTCACCGAGTCTCCATCCTTCATCCTCAGGTTATACAGATTTTTCCACAGGAACAACTTATTCACCAGAGACTTAGATTGGTACAAAGTCCCAAGTTTTTCCCACAAATTCTTCACCGTGACTTCCCCAGATACATTCAACAATACTGAATCTGAGACACACAACTGTATTGTGCTCTTAGCCTTCCGATCCAGTTTCTTCTAGTCTTCATCTGACATTCCCGTTGGCTTAGTACCTGGATCTACCACGATCCACTGATCTTTATCCACCAGCAGATCCTCCATCTTGAGCTTCCACAACTCAAAACTCTGACCATTAAATTTATCGATCTCTATCTTTCCGCCGCTCGCCATCTTCTTTCACCACAAGAATCGATCCCGCAGATCTCCCACTGAACAGGGTTTACCACAGGCCCGAGCAAAAAACCCTCAGCAGCAAAGGCGTCCCCTTGAAGCCGAAATAACTCTGATACCAAATGTAGGTTTTAACCCTGAACATAAATTATCTACACACGAATCTTATAACAGAAAATAAACAATAGGAAGAGCATAAAACATAAAACAGATAAACACAGAGATTTTCCCCTGGATCCCAAATCGGGACGACCAACTTGATTTTTCATTATTTTCCTTTTAGTGTTACAACACATATATATACATGCTGAAGCATACATAAACCCCAATCCATTAACGCTGGATTAGAACATAACCGTAGTTCCCTTGACCGGATCTACAAAAATACCAGGGGCCGAAAACCATCGTACCCCAATACCATGTGCAAAACCATGCACAAAACCATGGATGCAGACTACCCACTGGAGTTTCCGGCTGTAAGGAAGCCCATCAGGAGCAAATGGGTGTTTAAGAAGAAGATGAATGTAAAAGGCAAGGTGGAGAAATACAAAGCTCGGTTGGTAGCAAAAGGTTATTCCCAGGTGCCGGGAATTGATTTTGGTGATATTTTTTCTCCTATTGCCAAAGTTACTTCTATTAGATTACTTTTATATGTTGCTGCTGCATTTGATTTTGAGATAGAACAGATGGAAGTGAAGACAACATTTCTTCACGGGGATCTAGAAGAGGAGATCTACATGAAGCAACCTGAAGGATTTATGGTGAAGGGTAAGAAAGAACTGGTATGCAGGTTGAAGAAATCTCTGCATGGGTTAAAACATTCACCAAGGATGTGGTATCAGAAATTTGATACCTATACACGGGGACTTGGATTCACCAGAAACAAGGAGGATCACTGTGTTTATTTTAAATTAATTGGTGACAGTGTTATTTATTTGGTTTTGTATGTGGATGATATGTTGTTGATTGGAAATGACAAAGAAATTATCCAAGATTTGAAGACCCAAATTTTCTCCAAATTCGACATGAAGGATCTTGGTGCTGCAAACTATATTTTGGGAATGGAAATTAAGAGAGATCGGGCAAAGAGGAAGCTCTGGTTAAACTAGAGGAAGTATGTCGAGACTATATTGCAGAGGTTCAATATGCAGAATAGTAAACCGGTGAAAGTTCCTATTTCTGTAGGTGTAAAGCTATCTGCTGAACAGTGTCCCAAGACACAAGAAGAAGAGGAGGATATGTCCCGTGTTCCATATGAAAGTGCAGTGGGTAGCCTGATGTATGCAATGGTCTATACTAGACCAGACATTGCACATGCAGTGGGAGTATTGAGTAGGTTTATGTCAAACCCAGGGAAGGAGCATTGGACATCAGTGAAGCGAGTTTTCAGATATTTACGTGGCACTAGTGATTATGGCTTGTGCTGCTAGGGAAGACCAGGATTGGAAAGAATGTTTGACATTCATGGTTTTGTTGATGCAGACTGGGCTGGATATCTGGACCAAAGAAGATCTACAAGTGGGTATGTGTTTGGCCTATTTGGAGGCGCAGTCAGTTGGATGAGTAAAAGACAGTCTGTAGTAGCGCTTTCAACTATAGAGGCAGAATACATAGCAGCCACTCATGCAAGCAAGGAAGCAGTTTGGTTGCAGAGATTGTGTTCAAGTATGGGGTTGGTACAACAAGCTATAAGGATATACTGTGATAGCCAAAGTGCAATTTTCTTGGCTAAGAACCCTGCTTATCATTAAAAGACAAAGCACATTGATGTTCAATATCACTTTGTTAGAGATATGGTTGAGGCTAAAAGGGTGTTGCTAGTAAAGGTGGACACTTTGAAGAATTTTGCAGATGTATTGACGAAGTCTGTGAGCACTCAGAAGTTCTCTTGGTGTAGAGAAACAATGGGTGTTGAAGAATTGGCCCAATGACTAAGCTCTCATGTGGAAAGAAAATAACAAGTGGGAGAATGTTGGGTATGTGTTATATTATTTCCACGACTAGCCCCACGTGTTGTACGTTGCGCCGGGCGCAGCAAGGGGGGGTGGCCGCGCCCCAGAGAAATTTTTTTTTTGGTATGCGGTCCCATTCATAGGTGGACCCACCGATGTTTTGTGCATGAGTTTGCACATGGTTTTGGGGTACGATGGTTTTCGGCCCCTGGTATTTGGTAGATCCGGTCAAGGGAACTGCGGTTATGTTCTAATCCAGTGTTAATGGATTGGGGTTTATGTATGCTTCGGCATGTATATATATGTGTTGTAACACTAAAAGGAATATAATGAAAAATCAAGCTGGTCGTCCCGATTTGGGATCCAAGGGAAAATCTCTGTGTTTATCTGTTTTATGTTTTATGCTCTCGCTATTGTTTATTTTCTGTTATAAGATTCGTGTGTAGATAATTTTTGTTTAGGGTTAAAACCTACACTTTTACTGCCAGCAATTTCCCATTACCTTATGAAAATAAACAATACCTCATCAAAGTTAAAAACATGCCTACTGTGCCGGAAAACTTGGACCATTGGCAAGCGTTTGAGAGTGATGAAAAAATAGATTATTTTCTGCAATCTAGAAATGAATTTGCAAGCACAAAACATAGTTTAAGATTTGAGAGAAATAGTTTTGCTGAAGATGAAACTCCCAAAACAGAGCTGTCATTTGATGCTGATATAAACCACATTCAAAATCCTTGTGTTGCATAAATATTTGATAAATTAGATCAAATAGAACTTGAGGTTTTGCAATGCAAAGATGACACCTTGCCAAGAGGCCTTACACCATTAGAAGAGCTGTTTGATTTGAATGATGTAGCTAAAAAATCCAAGATAGAATCCACTGAAACAAATGTAGAAGAATGTAACATTGGAGGGATGAAAGAGCACAAAATAGTCAAGCTGTCCAAAACTCTCCCTCCTCACACAAAACAAAAATACATTGAGCTTTTTAAATAATTTAAAGATGTGTTCACTTGGGGGTATGAAGGCTTGAAATCCTATCACACTAAAATCATTCAACACAAAATTTCTCTCAAGGAAAATAAAAAACCATTCAAACAAAAATTGAGAAGGATTAACCCCGTCTTGTTACCTTTAGTTGAGAAAGAAATAAAAAAGATGTACGATGCCGGGATCATAGTCCCTGTCAGATACTCAAAATGGGTTTCCAACCTTGTGTCAGTTAGGAAGAAGATCGGGGAAATTAGGCTTTGCATTGACTTCAGAAATTTGAACAAGGCATCCTTAAAGGAAAATTACCCCTTGCCTTAAATGGATCACATACTCCAAAAAGTAGTTGGCTCACAAAGAATCTCATTACTAGATGGCTTCTCAGGTTATAACCAAGTTCTGGTCTTTCCAAGTGACCAACTCAAAACTACTTTCACTACACCTTGGGGTACATTCATGTATGTTAAAATTCCATTCGGTTTAATGAATGCAGAGGCCACTTTCCAAAGGGAAATGGACATAGATTTTTCGGAAGACATAGGTTACTTCATAGTCATATACCTTGATGACATCACTGTCTACTTTAAGACTGATGAAGAACACTTAGTCCACTTGAGAAAAGTTTTTGAAAAGTGTAGAAAGTATGGCCTATCTCTGAATCCTAAGAAAAATATGTTTGGCCTTCAGGAAGGAAAACTCTTAGGCCACATCATCTCTGAAGAAGGAATCAAAATAGATCCCAAAAGGATAGAAGGCATCTTACAAATCAGCCATCCCAGAAACATTAAAGAGCTGCAATATTTCATTGGAAAGATTAACTTCCTAAGAAGATTCATCCCCAACCTTGCTGAAATTCTAAGGAATATCACAAACATGTTGAAAAAGGAAGTAGGAGTGAAGTGGAATATGGAAGCAAAACAATATTTTGAGCTGGTAAAACAAGCACTCACACAAACACCAGTCTTAATCAACCCTGACTTCACCAAGGATTTTTACATCTTCTCATTTGAATCTGAACATACCGTGGCAGCAGTATTATTGCAAAAGAACATCATGGGGCAAGAACAACCCATAGATTTCTTCAGCGAGGCCTTGAGGGATGCTCCTCTAAAGTATAACATCATGGAAAAGCAAGCCTTTGCCTTAATCAAAGCTTTGAAAGATTTTAGAGTTTATATTTTGCATTCACATGTCATAGCTTTTGTCCCACACAGTTGTCAAAGACATACTTAATCAAGACCCTGATGGTAAAAGGGGCAAGTGGATTGCTACTATATTAGAATATGATTTAGAAATCAGACCCACTAAATTGATTAAAGGACAAGGACTTGCAAAACTTATGGCTGAATCAAATTTCCAAGATTTAGACATGAATATGGTTGATGTGTTAGAGGAGACAGAAGAATTCACAACTCCATACATTGAAGAAATGTTTTTAAATTCATCTTGGTATGCTGATATAATTTATGTGCTTCTTTATCTCAATGCTCCTCCTTCTCTGTCAAAGACTAAAGCTAGATTCTTAAAACAAAAAGCTCTAAATTTCTGCATTTTAGATGGAGTATTGTACTGGAAGAGTTCTGTTGGTTTGTTACTTAAATGTTTGCTTGAAGATGATGTAGAAAAGATCATGCATGAATTTCACGAAGGGGAATGTGGAGGTCACTTCTATTAGAAGACTACAGCCAACAAGATCCTTAGAGCTGGCTATTATTGGCCTACCCTTTTTCCTGATACTCACAAACTAGTCGTGACTTGCCATAAGTGCCAAATCTTTGATGGAAAAAGTAAACTTCTACCTTTGCCTTTGCATCCTATCAGTGTTGAAGCTCCTTTCCAATAGTGGGGGTTGGACTTCATTGGAGAAATCCATCCTACCTCATCTGCCCAACATAAGTGGATCCTCACTGCCAATGATTACTTCACAAAATGGATAGAGGCCATCCCTTCTAGGAATGCCACTGACTCAGTTATTATCAAATTCCTTGAAAGCAACATCTTGTCCAGGTTTGGTTGCCCTAAAATATCATCATCGACAATGCTGCTGCTTTTACATCTAAAAAAATGGTGGACTTTTGTTATAAATATCACATCACACTAGGCCACTCCACCTCTTATTACCCGCAAGGCAATGGACTAGTTGAGTCCTCTAACAAGAGCTTGGTGAACATCATAAAAAATCTCCTAGAAAAAAATCAAAGGGTATGGCATGGAAAACTGGTGCATGCACCATGGGATGATAGACTAACCACCAAGAAATCAATTGGTATGTCTCCCTATCAACTAGTATATGGCATGGATGAAATTTTCCCCACCTATTTGGGAGTTCCAGTCATGAAGCTCCTCCAAGAGGTACAATCAGAAGAAAATGACATGCAAATAAGACTGAATCAAACTATTCATTTGCAGCAGTCAAGGGAGGAATTTTACAAAAGAACATAAGCAATACAAGACAATATCAAGAAAATTTTTGATAGGAGAACCAAGGAAAATGATTTCCAAATTGGAGACATAGTTCTGAAATGGGATTCAAGAAGGGAAGACAAGGGAAAACATGTCAAGTTTGAAAATTTATGGAAAGGCCCTTACATCATTCATTCAGTTAGGGGTAACAATGCTTTCTTTCTGCAAGATCTTGATGGAGTTGAAATGTTTGGAGGTCCTGTCAATGAAAGGATGCTCAAACACTACTTTTGTCAAGATTCCTGAACTTTGCATATAACACTCATTGTACATAAAATAAATTGATTAAGAAATAGAAAGGACAAAATCCCTAAAAAATAAAAAAGGAAAAGAGGGAAGGTTTTAGAAAGAAAGGTACAACCCCATACCCAAAAATAGTGATGCTGAAAGTGTGCAAGTCTAAATGCCACTACTTGTTGCTAAAAGAGAGGTATTTTTCATTCATCTAGCCTAATCATGGTTGAACATGTTTTCAATTTATTTACTGATAGATTAGTGAAAGGAAGAAATTGTCAAAACATATAATCTTGATTTATCGAAAGGTATAGATTAGGAATGAAAGATGCTGGTTCCACATGCTCAAATTTGAACAAAAGAGGAAAATAGGGATGCTTAAAAAAAGACATATATTGCCCTTATGTTTCCTAAGTTTTCTTTGTACAAAAATAACACTTGTGTACAGCTTGTTCTTATGCCACAACTCATGGTAAGTCAGATTTCCTAATCGTGATTTGCCATGATTTCAATTTGATGTTAGTAGGATAGAGAATGAAGTTTGTCAAACAACTTAATCTTGAAAAATGGGTAGACTAGGTAGAAAATAAAAAGAGTTCATTAGCCTAATCTGAACTCTTGGAAGAGATAAGGGTACAATTAGATAGTTTTATTTTTTATTTTCAAAAAGAAAAATGTCAAGGGTTTGCCAGTTCAAAAGCACCCAAGGAAGAAAAAATGTTAGGCAAGTAGGTTGGGTAGGTAGAGATGATGTTGATGTTGGTCATGTTTTTTTTTTCTTTTTTTTCTCAGATTACTAAGATCACAGCTTCAAGCAAGCATCAGCAAATGAAAAGAGGTAAAAATCTGCCCAATGGATGAGGCACTAGTCTCCATGAAAACTGAGATCTAAAGTTTTGGACACCTCCTGAAAAGGAGCTGCCCTCCCCAAGTGGAGCCACTGTTAGCCATCAGTAATTTTTTGCTTTGAATGGATGACTAAATACTTATCCTAGATTTCTAGAAACAAAGTTCATAAACATTGTGAGTTCTAGAAATCTCACTGCCTTCATTATCCTTAGGATAAAATTTTCACTATCTTATCATCCTATCGTGTCAAGGTCAGCTCACTACTCCCAGAAGACCCATCATGGGCTCATGCCATTCATTATTCATCATGCTTTGTCAAATTTAGCCTAAAAACCTCTTTTTTTTCTTTCACCTACAACCCTCCCCAGCCAACTAAAGATCACTTATCAAAGCAACTCTGTTGTCCTTCCCAAAACACCTGAAGCATGAATGATCTCAAACTACTTTCAAATTCTTTAGACACATCAAGTACATTGGATTTTTTTTTTTTTGAATCTTCAATACAATAGTTTATCATAAACTCTGTCTCACACTTGATAGAGCCCAAGTTCTAGGTTTCAGTCCAAAATCCAAATCCCAGAGAGCCTCCACTAGGACACCTAGGGTTCTATGAGTCTTAGGGTGGATTTGGTACCCTTCAAATCTCTGTTTTATACCTACCAGGAGACTGCTTTCAAAAAAGGAAAGAGACAAGTAACTTGGTCCAAAACTAATAAAGAGATCCTTTAAAGGAAGGTCTTCGATCTGAAGCATAAATCTGGTAAGGGGACAGTGCCCCTTGCTCACTTTTTTGCCAGGAAGACCAAAAAGGGCCAACATATCAGATATGAGGTAAGGTAAAAGAAGGAAAAATCATCACAGGAAGATCATCAGTAAAAAGAAGCAGCAAGCATATGTTTTAGAAAGATTAGGGTTGGTAGATGTTTTTGTCCAAACAAGGAATAAATGCTAGGGTTGCAAGGGAAAAGGTTACCTAACTCCATCAATGCACAATTGAAGGTTTTTTAGAAGTGATAAAAGAGTTTTGATTGGTTTTTTAGAACTTAGAAGATAACATTGTTTATCTTTTTCTGAGCAGCCCCCAAACCCAGGAATTTGGAAAAAATGATAAAATGATCAAAATATGATAGAGCCTCCTTCATCACAGCAGATGGATACTAGAGAATTTTAAGCTACCTCTCTAGGGTTTTGCCAAAAACAACAATATTTCACCTACACTAAAAAGAGAAATGGCAAAGAATAATTAATTTAAAGAGCTAGTCTCCCAAATGTAAATCAGAGGTCCTCAAAGTGAATAAGAGAAGGCAAACATAATGTTGAGTCTCTGAAAATTCCCAAGTCAAACCCATGGCATAGTATGGTTTGTTTTTACTATTGGAAAAACAAACCTATTACTACCTTAAGAAACAAGAAAAGAGGAGAAGAAACAGTCTTCAGGTCACCAGCAGTCAACGAATACTAAGAAGGTTAAAGGCAGGTGTTTTTATGACAAAAGCATGCCCAGGAAAAATGGTTCAGTACCCAAGTTATCAGAAAGAAGAAGGGTGAAAAAGACATCAGAAAATCAACATCACAAGAAAGAGAAAAAGTTCCCTGAGGAAGTTTCTCAAAACCCTCCAAAAGATAAAAGTTATGAGACAAATAAAAAAGGACCAAGACATAGTGAAAGTGGGTTTTGTGGTTTGATTTATCTTTTTCAGAAGCATAAAGCTTTTTGAATTCATTGATTTTCTCATTCCCGCACTTGGCAAGGAAGGAAGGAGCTCCAAATAGAAAATTGAGGGTTTCTGGGCCATTCTAGGCAAATTGTTTAGGCGTTGCACAAAACCTAGGCACTGCGAAAAAAGGGAGCTGATGCTCCGCAAACTGGCATCCTCCCTATTCATTTTTGCACAGCGCTACGAAAAACAGTCTTCGGCGCTGCGCAAAACTTGGGCACTGCGAAAACGCAGGCCCAGTCCGCCTGAAAACCGACAAACTCTGCCTTTGGCCCGACACTTCGCCACGTTTTGCCCGGGCACTACGCAAAACAAGCGGCCCGACCCGCCCAGCTCGCCTGACCAACGTGCAGGGGGTGCCTTTTTCCTCCGGGTGCTGCGCGAACAGATAACTCGACTTGCCCAGAAGGCATGTAGGCCGCCCGACACTGCGATAACCGCCGTTCAAGCTCTCAGGCACTGCGCAAACCTCCCGACCCGACAACTCGGGCAGAGGCGTTGCGCAAAGTCCAGAAAGGTGCCAAAGGTGCCAGAAAGGCCCCCGGTGCATAAATTCATCCTTTAAGGTGCCTCCAAGACTGAAGAGAATTGAGGAAAGTGGTAAGTGACATTTCCTCTTGATTCCCCAAATCAAATTTTTAAAAGAATCTTGTTTTTTAGTGGTTGAAGTAAAAACCCTAGGAGGGTGAAACCCTATGTCAAAATCACAAGGAACATTGGAATTCTTAAAACCAAATTTGATAGTAGGGGTGTGGGGGGGATTAAGGCTGTCACTATATTCATGATTTAACTCCTCAAGCTGCAAAAACCACTCAAAATCTCAAAATTCATCTCCTAGCTAAAGTTGACCTCATCTTCATTCCTCACTTGGTTTTTCCACTAAACCTAAATTTTCAAATTAGTGTCGCCCATCACCATGTCAAAGATGGAAAACATCAGTGGTAGTCAAGGAGATCAAAGGCCTTCAAAAACAAAGCACAAGGGAGGAAAATTTAATAGGTTGGAACCCCAAAGTACAGTAGCTATCACATCCTCTCCTAGGATCTTGTCATGATTTCAAAACACAAGGTGCTTTCAGTTCTGTGAAAGAGTCAAGCAGGTGAAGAGAAATCTTGAGCTTACAAGGCTCCTCATCCTTAATTTGCACAACAAACATTCAGACCTTGTAGGGGTAAAATTTGAGATTTCAGCAGTGTCCATATCTAAAGCCACTGGTATCCCTTCAGTGGGTGAGAGATGGTTCAAGAATGGTAAGCTAGAAAGATATTTATTTTTACCATTTATCAAAAGAAGGTATAGAGAAGTATCAAAATTTTTCCTTTCTCACATCTCAAGTACAGGTATTCACCCTTGATGTTGGCTATCATGAAATACTTCACCTGTGAGGGGAGGTACTCCAGGGTCTATACCTATCATCTTAGACTCCTTATGCATTTCATAGGGGTTAAGGCACTTGACCTACCCTATTATCTTTACAGGAGTGTTATGAAAATGTGTTATGTTGTCGAAAGGAGGAGTGACCCATAACAAATGTATAGCTTGTTCCACCATTCCTTGATCAAGATGGTGGTTGTACATCAGCTAGAGCAGCAGGGTGTACCTTGGGATGTTTTCATAAAAAATGAGTTATTCTCAAACCCACAACATCCTCATCAAACCAATCTGCCATCTGCACAAGTGCCCTCACCACAGGCACACATCTCTTCCTCCCCTTCTCTTGATGCATTGGGTGAAGCAGGGAGTGGAAATCAAGGATCACATAGAGATCAGGGTGGGGGTGAAGAAGTCAGTGAAACAAACACAGAAATATATGAAGAAGAGGCAGAGGATATGGGAAGTGATGAAGGAAATAATGATGAAACACAAGGCAGTGAACATAATGAACAAACATATCACAGTGGAGATGATGGAGACAATAGGGAAGAGCAGCAAGATGAGGAAAGCAGTCAACATAGTGCACAATATAGCAAAGGAAATATTCATGACAGTCATGACAGCTGTCATGACTGTCATGACACTAATAAGTTTCTAGATGACCATGGAGAGAACCTCAGTAAAGAATAAAGCCAAGATGAGGCTGATGGTAGTGATGAGGGTCAAAACAATGATGGAAACATAGTCAAAACCACCATCATCACCCCTCACACATGCACATACTACAGAGGACAAAGAGATGTGTTTGCTGCCTCAAAAAGGAAAAGGGCCACCTCTTCTCAAGCTATCAAAACAGTGGACAAGGGCAAGGAAAATATGGAAAATATTGAGCAGTAGGTAAAAGTGAGGAGGAGTAAAAGGATAAAGAAAACTACTCAAGGGCCTAAGCTCATTGACTTAGACAATGATAATGAGGATGAGGAGATGACCACTAAGATGCTACTCCTAGAGAAAGATGCACAAATCAAGGAGTGGGAGAAATATTTTGAAAGAGCCCAGTGCGTCATTCAGTATTATAAGAATGAGCATAAGTACTTAGAGAATATCAAGAGAGACCTTTCTCTCCAAAAGAAGATGACCAAGCATTACGCAAGCAAGAGCAGGTTTGCTAGTGCCAAACTCAAGGAGGCTCTCCTTAAGGTAAAAAACATAAAAAGGGAAAATAAGCATAACAGCCTTGGAATTTTGGCTAAGGCTTCTAAAAAATTATCTAAAAACATCTAAGCACGGTCTCCACCAATTTTGAAGGATTTTGGAGAAGACTTTGTTTTTTGAGAAATTTTGGCCTGGTTTGCGCAGCGCCACTGGCGCTCTGCAAACATATGGGGCATCTTCAGGAGTAAAACTTGAAATTTTGGATTTTTCATGACCTTCACATCATCCACACAAAATTTCAGAATATTTGGAGCTGTTTTGACCCCTCAAAAGGTCAAAAAACACCTCAAAAATCACCTTTCTGCCCTTGTTTTAGGCCCGGCACTGTGCAAAAGACAGTCTAAGGGTTTTTGCATTTTTGACAGGGTTACAGGAGCTATATTAGGAATCCACAAGCATTTTTTGAAAGTATACTCTTCAAGCTTTCCAACCAGCTATCACGGAGCCAAATCTGACATCGGGAAGCGGTTCAAACCTTGGTTGCAAAACAACCTATTTTCTGCAAAAGTGGCGCTCCGCAAACAGACCATCTTTGCCAAAAAGTCAACAAAAGACACTGATTAATCGAAAAATGGTTTTTTAATATTTTCTTGGACAAATCACTCTATATTTGATTGAGGAGTTATATTTTGATATTTTTCATTTATTAGCTTATCTACTATGTGTCTTAGGCCTTGCATGGTCATTAAGCACATTTATGACAGAATTCGGGTTTCTGGAAGCTTCTTATGGTTTCCACCTCCTCATTTGTTCCATAAATAGAGCATGAGGCTCTTATGTATTTGGTTGGATTTTGATGACTTATTCTCAAGTAATACATAGTCTCTAGGAGTTTTGAAAAGAATTTGATGTCTTGGAGCTCATGCATGCCCTGATTTGTTTGTTGATGGAGGAGGACTGTTTGCAGGATCCATAAGCCTGGTTGATGGTGATGTGTTTCTCTTTTGTTCATGTTTTCTAGTTTTTCATTATGTTTCCATATTTCTCTGTTGTTGTAGGACAAATAATTTAGACTAAGACATGTTTTCTTATGGCACCTTAGGTCTGTTTGTTCTTCGCTGCCTTAATGTTTTCTTCTGCTAGGATATGTTAGAGAATTAATCTTTTTCTTTCTAAGGATTTCCCAAGCTTGTATATTTCTTGAATGGTTTAGATCAGTTGGTATCAAGCATGATTTATGGCTAGCCCTGCATATTTTTTGCCACTAAAAATTCTGTTCTTGGTGTCATCTCTTTAAAGCACCATTACCTAGGTTTTTCAAAGAAGTTTGTTTCAATCATGCTCTTTGCATTTGCTTAGCTAATTGTTTCAAAGAACCTTCATAGCTATAATCTTAGATGTTCAGAGTTTCTGTCCTTCTATGATTGTATTTATTTGTGCATCTTTAATGTTTTATGTTCTTGATAATGAAATCCATGGAAGTTGAGTAAATTTCTTGCCTTTCTGTATTTCATTTAAATGTTTGTCTTAGATAATTATCTGCTTTAAGTCTGAATCAAAGAGTTTAGGGTTTCCTCTGCCTTTGATTTCTTCTCTATGCTTATGATTCTTCTAACTCCCTTAGTTTAAGTATATGATAGATAATTCTTTACTGCTCTTTGTCAAACTTTGTTTCTCAAAACTAATGTCCATCTCATGATCCTTCAAACCTCAAATATCCACCAACCAAGCTAGATTTTCCCTACAATACTCCCTGATCCATTTATGAACCTATCATGACCTTTTTAGACTCCATTGCCTAATGAATTTAAGTTTTCCTTGTTTCTATCTAGTCTATCTAAGCATCATACCCAACCAAAAACAATCAACAAACCCAATATTTCATAACTAGCCTAAAATCAACCCTATTCAGCAAACAAGTTCACATCTTTGCACCTAATAGAGAGATTCCTCCTTGAATCCAGGAAGGCTAGGTCCTTGGATTCCAAAGCTTGGTTTGATGTTACCCATGTCCATTTGTATCTCAATCAATTTAGCAAATTACGGGGAGCTAACAACAACATCCGGAGTAATAGCATCCGGTGTAACAACATCTGGAGTAACATCATCGAGTAGTAGCATCAGAGTAACAACAGTGCGAGTAACAACATCTGGTGTAGCAGCATTCGGTGTAATAGGATCTAGAGTAACAACATCGAGTAGCAACATCGAAGTAACAATAGTACGAGTAACAACATCCGGTGTAGTAGCATCTGGAGTAACAACAGTGCGAGTAGCAGCATCCGGAGTAACAAAAATACGAGTAACAGCATCCGGTGTAGCAGCATCTGGAGTAACAGCAGTGCGAGTAGCAACATCCGGAGTAACAAAAATACAAGTAACAACATCCGGTGTAACAACATCGATAAAGGAGTAACAACATCGAGTAGCAGCATTCGGTGTAACAACATCCCGAGTAGCATCAACGGAGTAACAAAATCATGAATAGAAACAACCGAGTAACAACATCACGAGTAGCAGCAATCGAGTAACAACATCATGAATAACAACAACCGAGTAACAACAACAGGAGTAGCAGCAACCGAGTAACAACACCATGAGTAGCAGCAGCTGAGTAACAACATCATGAGTAGCAGCAACCTAGTAACAACATCATGAGTAGCAACAACCGAGTAGCAGCACCATGAGCAGCAGCAACTAAGTAACAACACTATGAGTAGCAGCAACTAAGTAGCAGCACTATGAGTAGTAATAACTGAGTAACAACACCATGAGTAGCAACAACTGACACTTTGGAAAAAATTTCTTTGATTTTTACTCCTTAGTAGTAACTCCTGCAAAAAGACAATAAGATAAAACATTATTCTTTTTTATTTTATTTTATTTTATTTATAACAAGGGTGCAGAGGAAGAGTTTTCTGCGCTGATGACCTTCAAACTATATTTCTCAAAGAGGTGTTTGATAAAAGCATCCTTAGAGGTCGAGCGGTGGTACAATCTCATGTGATTTCCATTGACTCTAAATGAAGCACGTGTATCATCAATTGTGACTAGCCTGGCTGTTCCATTATCAAATACAATGTCCACCTCGTAAGGTCCCATCCAACGAGTGCAAAGTTTTCCCTTAAAATCCTTAAAGAGGGAGTCATAAAGTAGTGCCCAATCTACAGTTTGAAACAACTTATTTTTAATAAAATTATCGTGCCATTTCATTCTCTGTTGCTGAATAACAGTAGTTCTCTAGAAAACCATTGAACGGATTTCATCTAGTTCATTGAGCTGGGCCAGTCGGTGTTTCTGGGCATCTGATAGATCCAAACCAACTTCAAGAGCTATTATGAGCATACTAATTTCAAATTCTATTGGAAACAATGGGGATTTCCCATAAAATAGATCGAATGGTGAAAACCCAGTTGTATTTCTCCATGTTGTTCTGTATGCCCAGAGAGCTTCAGGCAACTTCTGAGCCCAATCCCGACAATGGTAAGCCACAATTTTTGTCAAGATGTTTTCCAATGTCTTGTTTGTTCTTTCCACTTGTCCATTTTCCTGGGTGTGGTATGGAGATGTCACTCTATGCTTGACCCCATATTTCTGCATGAGCTTTGCTATCATGTGTGATGTGAATTGTGCTCCTCCATCTGAAACAATCTCTCTTGGAGTACCGTAACGAGCAAAAATTTCTTCAAATAGAAAATCTGGGACCACCTGCTCTGTTGCTTTCGCAACAGATTTGGCTTCCACCCACATAGTCACGTAATCAGTACAAACCAAGATGTGGAATTTTTTCTGGGAGGGTGGGTTAAAGGGTCCAATGAAGTCAATAGCCCATTTCTCAAAAGGCTCGAGGACTACCTGTGCCTGCAAAGGCATTTCATCAGCTCGATCGGACTGCCCCATATGTTGGAAACTATCACACCTCCTAACATAATTTTGTGCATCACGAAAGATAGAAGGCCAGTAATATCCCATTTGTAGCACCTTATGGCCTGTTCTTTTTTCTGCAAAATTCCCTCCACAAGGGACATCATGAGAAGCTTTCAATATCTCATAAATATCATCCTTAGACGTATAGCACCGGATCTGTTTATCCACTCCTGTATGAAAAAGGTACCCTGCCATCCAAGAATATCGGGCACTGTGATGAATAATTTTACACTGTTCCCTGTATGACAAATGAGGAGGCACTTTCCCTGTAGCAAGATAGTTAGAAATATCTGCATACCACAGAGATTTAGTAGAAACTGCAAAAATATGTTCATCGGGAAAGCTATCTTCTACAGGTGTGCATTCATCATTGTTATCCATTCTAGATAGGAAATCAACCACTACATTATCTTTTCCTGGCTTGTCTACTATTGTAATATCAAATTCTTGAAGCAATAGCAACCATCTTGTAATACGGCCTGGAGTAATAGGTTTATTCATCAAATACTTGATTGCTGTGTGATCAGTATGGAAAACAGTAGAATACCCGGTGATGTAGTGCCAGAACTTATTGATAGCATAAATGATAGCCATGAATTATTTTCCTGTCACTGTGTAATTTAATTCAATAGGAATTAAATTCTTACTGACATAGTAAATTGCATACGGTGTTTTGTCTACCTACTGTCCTAAAATAGCCCCTACTGCTGTCTGAGAAGCATTGGTATGTATGTGAAATGGTAATGCCCAATCAGGTCCTCGGAGGATTGGAGCCATGAAAACCAACACTTTAATTTTAGTGAAAGTTGTCTCACAATCTTCAGTCCACAAAAATTCTGCATCTTTTGTTAACAATTGAAACAGTGGGTGTGCTATTTTAGCAAAAGTTTCTATAAAACGTCTGTAATAACCAGCACAACCAATAAAGCTACGTACCTGAGTGGGTGTTTTGGGTATCGAGAAGTGTAATATTACCTTTACTTTAGCCGGATCAACTTGAATTTTAGCAGTTGAGAGCAAATGTCCCAATACTACTTCTTCTTCCCTCATCATATGGAATTTGACTATACTTAGAGATACATGAGTTTGCTTACATCTTGTGAGTACTTTCTCCAAATTTGCCAATCCTTCCTCAAATGAGTTCCCATAT